>OZ024871.1:70541744-70821744 GCA_964017185.1 Rugalucina vietnamica
GGAACTCGGAAGTTGGAAGTCAGTAATATGAAGTTCCTATCCTTGACGTGACGTCACACGACATGACCGACATATATTTGTCTGTCTGTCTGTCTGTATTTATGAATGTATGTATGTATGTATGTATGTATGTATGTATGTATGTATGTATGTATGTATGTATGTATGTATGTATGTATGTATGTATGTATGTACATGTATGTATGTATTTATGTATATATGTATTTATGTATGCATGTGTAACCTGCATATGTACGTTCGCCCGTGCGTGCGTGCGTGCATGTATCCGTCGGTGCCTGCGTGTGTGTGTGTGTATGTCTTTGTCAAACTCAGGAATTGCTATTTCAGAAGTAAGAACAAAGAAGTCAGAACTATGAAGTTGGATGTCGGAACTCGGAACTTGGAAGTCGGAACTCGGAACTTGGAAGTCGGAAGTTGGAAGTTAGAAATATGAAGTCCCTATCCTTGACGTGACGTCACATGGCATGACCTATATGTATTTGTCTGTCTGTCTGTCTGTCTGTCTGTATTTATGAATGTATGTATGTATGTATGTATGTATGTATGTATGTATGTATGTATGTATGTATGTATGTATGTACATGTATGTATGTATTTATGTCTGTATGTATTTATGTATGCATGTGTAACCTGCATAGGTACGATCGCTCGTGCGTGCGTGCGTGCGTGCGTGCGTGTGTCCGTCGGTGCCTGCGTGTGTGTGTATGTTTTTGTCAAACTCAGGAATTGCTTTTTCAGAAGTAAGAACAAGGAAGTCAGAACTATGAAGTCGAAAGTTGGAAGTCGAAACTCGGAACTTGGAAGTCGGAACTCGGAACTTTGAACTCGGAACTTGGAAGTCGGAACTCGGAACTTGGAAGTCGGAAGTTTGAAGTCAGAAATATGAAGTCCCTATCCTTGACGTGACGTCACATGACATAACCTATATGTATTTGTCTGTATGTCTGTCTGTCTGTCTGTCTGTCTGTCTGTCTGTCTGTCTGTCTGTATTTATGTATGTATGTATGTATGTATGTATGTATGTATGTATGTATGTATGTATGTATGTATGTCTGTCTGTCTGTCTGTCTGTCTGTCTGTCTGTCTGTCTGTCTGTATTTATGTATGTATGTATGTATGTATGTATGTATGTATGTATGTATGTATGTATGTATGTATGTATGTATGTACATGTATGTACATGTATGTATGTATTTATGTATGCATGTATAACCTGCATATGTACGATCGCCCGAACTTGGAAGTCGGAACTCGGAACTTGGAAGTCGGAACTCGGAACTTGGAAGTCGGAACTCGGAACTTGGAAGTCGGAAGTCGGAAGTTGGAAGTCAGAAATATGAAGTCCCTATCCTTGACGGGACGTCACATGACATGACCTATATGTATTTGTCTGTCTGTCTGTCTGTCTGTCTGTATGTTTGTATGTATGTATGTATGTATGTATGTATGTATGTATGTATGTATGTATGTATGTATGTATGTATGTATGTATGTATGTATATGTTTATGTACATGTTTGTATGTATTTATGTATGTATGTATTTATGTATGCATGTGTAACCTGCATATGTATGTATGTATGTATGTATGTATGTCTGTCTGTCTGTCTGTATGTATGTATGTATGTATGTATGTATGTATGTATGTATGTATGTACATGTATGTATGTATGTATGTATGTATGTATGTATGTATGTATGTATGTATGTATGTATGTATGTATGTATGTACATGTATGTACATGTATAAAAAAGAAGTCAGAACTATGAAGTCGGAAGTTGGAAGTCGGAACTCGGAACTTGGAAGTCGGAACTCGGAACTTGGAAGTCGGAACTCGGAACTTGGAAGTCGGAACTCGGAACTTGGAAGTTGGAAGTTGGAAGTCAGAAATATGAAGTCCCTATCCTTGACGTGACGTCACATGACATGACCTATATGTATTTGTCTGTATGTCTGTCTGTCTGTCTGTCTGTATGTATGTATGTATGTATGTATGTATGTATGTATGTATGTATGTATGTATGTATGTATGTATGTATGTATGTATGTATGTATGTATGTATGTCTGTCTGTCTGTCTGTCTGTCTGTCTGTCTGTCTGTCTGTATGTATGTATGTATGTATGTACATGTATGTATGTATGTATGTATGTATGTATGTATGTATGTATGTATGTATGTATGTATGTACATGTATGTACATGTATGTATGTATTTATGTATGCATGTGTAACCTGCATATGTACGATCGCCCGAACTTGGAAGTCGGAACTCGGAACTTGGAAGTCGGAACTCGGAACTTGGAAGTCGGATCTCGGATTTTGGAAGTCGGAAGTCGGAAGTTGGAAGTCAGAAATATGAAGTCCCTATCATTGACGTGACGTCACATGACATGACCTATATGTATTTGTCTGTCTGTCTGTCTGTCTGTCTGTCTGTCTGTCTGTCTGTCTGTCTGTCTGTATGTTTGTTTGTATGTATGTATGTATGTATGTATGTATGTATGTATGTATGTATGTATGTATGTATGTATGTATGTATGTATGTATGTATGTATGTATGTATGTATGTATGTATATGTTTATGTACATGTTTGTATGTATTTATGTATGTATGTATTTATGTATGCATGTGTAACCTGCATATGTACGATCGCCCGTGCGTGCGTGCGTGCATGCGTGCGTGCGTGCCTGTGTCCGTCGGTGCCTGCGTGTGTGTGTGTGTATGTCATTGTCAATCTCAGGAATTGCTATTTCAGAAGTAAGAAAAAAGAAGTCAGAACTATGAAGTCGGAAGTTGGAAGTCGGAACTCGGAACTTGGAAGTCGGAACTCGGAACTTGGAAGTCGGAACTCGGAACTTGGAAGTCGGAACTCGGAACTTGGAAGTTGGAAGTTGGAAGTCAGAAATATGAAGTCCCTATCCTTGACGTGACGTCAGATGACATGACCTATATGTATTTGTCTGTATGTCTGTCTGTCTGTCTGTCTGTCTGTCTGTCTGTATGTATGTATGTATGTATGTATGTATGTATGTATGTATGTATGTATGTATGTATGTATGTATGTCTGTCTGTCTGTCTGTCTGTCTGTCTGTATGTATGTATGTATGTATGTATGTATGTACATGTATGTATGTATGTATGTATGTATGTATGTATGTATGTATGTATGCATGTATGTACATGTATGTACATGTATGTATGTATTTATGTATGCATGTGTAACCTGCATATGTACGATCGCCCGAACTTGGAAGTCGAAACTCGGAACTTGGAAGTCGGAACTCGGAACTTGGAAGTCGGAACTCGGAACTTGGAAGTCGGAACTCGGAACTTGGAAGTCAGAAATATGAAGTCCCTATCCTTGACGTGACGTCACATGACATGACCTATATGTATTTGTCTGTCTGTCTGTCTGTCTGTCTGTCTGTATGTTTGTATGTATGTATGTATGTATGTATGTATGTATGTATGTATGTATGAATGTATGTATGTATGTATGTATGTATGTATGTATGTATGTATGTATGTATGTATGTATGTATATGTATATGTACATGTTTGTATGTATTTATGTATGTATGTATTTATGTATGCATGTGTAACCTGCATATGTACGATCGCCCGTGCGTGCGTGCGTGTGTCCGTCGGTGCCTGAGTGTGTGTGTGTATGTATTTGTCAAACTCAGGAATTGCAATTTCAGAAGTAAGAACAAAGAAGTCAGAACTATGAAGTCGGAAGTTGGAAGTCGGAACTCGGAACTTGGAAGTCGGAACTCGGAACTTGGAAGTCGGAACTCGGAACTTGGAAGTCGGAACTCGGAAGTTGGAAGTCGGAAGTTGGAAGTCAGAAATATGAAGTCCCTATCCTTGACGTGACGTCACATGACATGACCTATATGTATTTGTCTGTCTGTCTGTCTGTCTGTCTGTCTGTCTGTCTGTATTGATGAATGTATGAATGTATGTATGTATGTATGTATGTATGTATGTATGTATGTATGTATGTATGTATGTATGTATGTATGTATGTATGTATGTATGTATGAATGTACATGTATGTATGTATTTATGTATGTATGTATTTATGTATGCATGTGTAACCTGCATATGTACGATCGCCCGTGTGTGTGTGCGTGCATGCGTGCGTGCGTGCCTGTGTCCGTCGGTGCCTGCGTGTGTGTGTGTGTATGTCATTGTCAATCTCAGGAATTGCTATTTCAGAAGTAAGAAAAAAGAAGTCAGAACTATGAAGTCGGAAGTTGGAAGTCGGAACTCGGAACTTGGAAGTCGGAACTCGGAACTTGGAAGTCGGAACTCGGAACTTGGAAGTCGGAACTCGGAACTTGGAAGTTGGAAGTTGGAAGTCAGAAATATGAAGTCCCTATCCTTGACGTGACGTCACATGACATGACCTATATGTATTTGTCTGTATGTCTGTCTGTCTGTCTGTCTGTATGTATGTATGTATATATGTATGTATGTATGTCTGTCTGTCTGTCTGTATGTATGTATGTATGTATGTATGTATGTATGTATGTATGTATGTATGTATGTATGTATGTATGTATGTATGTATGTATGTACATGTATGTATGTATGTATATATGTATGTATGTATGTATGTACATGTATGTACATGTATGTATGTATTTATGTATGCATGTGTAACCTGCATATGTACGATCGCCCGAACTTGGAAGTCGGAACTCGGAACTTGGAAGTCGGAACTCGGAACTTGGAAGTCGGAACTCGGAACTTGGAAGTCGGAAGTCGGAAGTTGGAAGTCAGAAATATGAAGTCCCTATCCTTGACGTGACGTCACATGACATGACCTATATGTATTTGTCTGTCTGTCTGTCTGTCTGTCTGTCTGTCTGTCTGTCTGTCTGTCTGTATGTTTGTATGTATGTATGTATGTATGTATGTATGTATGTATGTATATGTTTATGTACATGTTTGTATGTATTTATGTATGTATGTATTTATGTATGCATGTGTAACCTGCATATGTACGATCGCCCGTGCGTGCGTGTGTGTGTCCGTCGGTGCCTGAGTGTGTGTGTGTATGTATTTGTCAAACTCAGGAATTGCTATTTCAGAAGTAAGAACAAAGAAGTCAGAACTATGAAGTCGGAAGTTGGAAGTCGGAACTCGGAACTTGGAAGTCGGAACTCGGAACTTGGAAGTCGGAACTCGGAACTTGGAAGTCGGAACTCGGAACTCGGAAGTTGGAAGTCGGAAGTTGGAAGTCAGAAATATGAAGTCCCTATCCTTGACGTGACGTCACATGACATGACCTATATGTATTTGTCTGTCTGTCTGTCTGTCTGTCTGTCTGTCTGTCTGTCTGTCTGTCTGTCTGTCTGTCTGTCTGTCTGTATTTATGAATGTATGAATGTATGTTTGTATGTATGTATGTATGTATGTATGTATGTATGTATGTATGTATGTATGTATGTATGTATGTATGTATGTATGTATGTATGTATGTATGTATGTATGTATGTATTTATGTATGTATGTATTTATGTATGCATGTGTAACCTGCATATGTACGATCGCCCGTGCGTGCGTGCGTGCATGCGTGCGTGCGTGCCTGTGTCCGTCGGTGCCTGCGTGTGTGTGTGTGTATGTCATTGTCAATCTCAGGAATTGCTATTTCAGAAGTAAGAAAAAAGAAGTCAGAGCTATGAAGTCGGAAGTTGGAAGTCGGAACTCGGAACTTGGAAGTCGGAACTCGGAACTTGGAAGTCGGAACTCGGAACTTGGAAGTCGGAACTCGGAACTTGGAAGTTGGAAGTTGGAAGTCAGAAATATGAAGTCCCTATCCTTGACGTGACGTCACATGACATGACCTATATGTATTTGTCTGTATGTCTGTCTGTCTGTCTGTCTGTCTGTCTGTCTGTCTGTCTGTATGTATGTATGTATGTATGTCTGTCTGTCTGTCTGTCTGTCTGTCTGTCTGTCTGTCTGTATGTATGTATGTATGTATGTATGTATGTATGTACATGTATGTATGTATGTATGTATGTATGTATGTATGTATGTATGTATGTATGTATGTACATGTATGTACATGTATGTATGTATTTATGTATGCATGTGTAACCTGCATATGTACGATCGCCCGAACTTGGAAGTCGGAACTCGGAACTTGGAAGTCGGAACTCGGAACTTGGAAGTCGGAACTCGGAACTTGGAAGTCGGAAGTCGGAAGTTGGAAGTCAGAAATATGAAGTCCCTATCATTGACGTGACGTCACATGACATGACCTATATGTATTTGTCTGTCTGTCTGTCTGTCTGTATGTCTGTATGTATGTATGTATGTATGTATGTATGTATGTATGTATGTATATGTTTATGTACATGTTTGTATGTATTTATGTATGTATGTATTTATGTATGCATGTGTAACCTGCATATGTACGATCGCCCGTGCGTGCGTGCGTGTGTCCGTCGGTGCCTGAGTGTGTGTGTGTGTATGTATTTGTCAAACTCAGGAATTGCTATTTCAGAAGTAAGAACAAAGAAGTCAGAACTATGAAGTCGGAAGTTGGAAGTCGGAACTCGGAACTTGGAAGTCGGAACTCGGAACTTGGAAGTCGGAACTCGGAACTTGGAAGTCGGAACTCGGAACTTGGAAGTCGGAAGTTGGAAGTCAGAAATATGAAGTCCCTATCCTTGACGTGACGTCACATGACATGACCTATATGTATTTGTCTGTCTGTCTGTCTGTCTGTCTGTCTGTCTGTCTGTCTGTCTGTCTGTCTGTCTGTCTGTCTGTCTGTCTGTCTGTATTTATGAATGTATGAATGTATGTTTGTATGTATGTATGTATGTATGTATGTATGTATGTATGTATGTATGTATGTATGTATGTATGTGTATGTATGTATGTATGTATGTATGTATGTATGTATGTATGTATGTATGTATGTATGTATGTATGTATGTACATGTATGTATGTATTTATGTATGTATGTATGTATTTATGTATGCATGTGTAACCTGCATATGTTCGATCGCCCGTGCGTGCGTGCGTGCATGCGTGCGTGCGTGCGTGTGTCCGTCGGTGCCTGCGTGTGTGTGTGTGTGTATGTCTTTGTCAAACTCAGGAATTGCTATTTCAGAAGTAAGAACAAAGAAGTCAGAACTAGGAAGTCGGAAGTTGGAAGTCGGAACTCGGAACTTGGAAGTCGGAACTCGGAACTTGGAAGTCGGAACTTGGAACTTGGAAGTCGGAAGTTGGAAGTCGGAACTAAGAAGTCAGAAATAAGAAGTCCCTATCCGGCTTTCGTAATATCAGCAGTCTTATACAATTCCTTGACAAAACCTTCAGACATGTTTTACTAGTTCTCAGTCTGAAAACAAAAATACCATTTTAGCCTTGTTAATAGGAATCTGGCTTTGAACTTCCATTTTGAAAATAGGGGCTACGGACTCTACATAAAAATGATGGTTTTAAAAGAAACAAGTACTCTTCACTATGTGGGGATAAATTCAACTACCATTGATTCCAAACGTTCTTTGGTCTTAACAGTGAACGACAAGATACCAAATCAATCATGTTCTAATCATGGGTGTAGTTTTTTTGACCTGCCAACTAATGACACCAATAAAAATTGAAAAACATCAAAAAGTACAGTTTCACTTTATATGCCACATCCTTGTTATTTTTTGTCCAAACTGAATTCCGTAAAAGGTATATTTCATGGGACATATGTGCCTTTAATATTACATGGATATGGGACCTTCCTTATTCTTTAACATAACAGCAAACTAGATAAGAAAACGCCCAAAATAAAAGTGCAACATCATAACATGTAAAAAAGGGTGATTTTTGGACATATATTCATATTGCCTTGCTATAGCAAACTTTTGCATAAAAATATTCTATTGTTATATATCGCCAGAAAGCTTATTGCCTAAGTGATATGGTAAAATAAAAACATTTATTCTTGGATAATATCCTATTGAATTATACGTGCATAACATGACCCAGCTGGTAAAAGCAACCCTGATCGTGACTCAGCCGATGTATATGGCCCCGGGGCAGGGGCAGACAAGCCCTGAGGACATTTTTTTTTTCAAAAACATAAACCTTCTGTCCATTCGCATACTCTCAGCAAGTTTCTTACCATTTAATTACTAACTTTCCCCGGCAACATGCGTTAGCCTTGCAATGAATTAGGTCAAGGTTATCCCAAGGTCATGATATAAATAAACTTTGTAGAGCTTCACTCCCTGATGCTTCATGCCAAGTTTCAAAATCATAGGCTTTCTGGTTCTGGAGAAGAAGATTTTTAAAGGTTTTTCCTATCTATAGCCGTGGCGGCCATCTTGGTCATGTGGCCTTAACCATTTATAGAAACTTTCATTCTCTTTTCCTAAAAATGCTCCACATGAAGTTTGGATTTGATTGGCGAAGCGGTTTCAGAGAAAAAGATCTTTGAATATTATGGTAATATACATGTATATTGCCCCGGGCTGGGGCAAACCTGCCGCTGGGATCCATTTGTTTTCAGAATCATGAATCTTAAGTCCATTTGCCCATTTCCATAAAGTTTTTTCCCTTCAAGTGACATTTTGACAAATTTTCCCATTCAAATGCATGAGCGTCCTATGTTGACCTTGCTGTAAAATAGGTCAAGGTCATCCCCGGGTCTGGATTTATATAAATTTTGTAGAGCTCCTCCCATTGATGTTTCATGCCCAGTTTCAAAATCGTAGGCTTTCTGGTTCTGGAGAAGAAGATTTTTAAAGGTTTTTGCTACATGTATTTATAGCCATGGCGGTCATCTTGGTAATGTGATCTTGACCATTTATATATACTTTAGTTCTTCTATCCCAAGGATACGACATATAAAATTTGGCTTTGATTGGTCAAGCGGTTACTGAGAAAATTAAGTTTTACATTTAATTTGTAAATGGGTTTTGGCCAAGGTTAAGAAATGACCTTGACGTTTCATTCTCACAACACTTCATTAGCTCATAATGTTGTATGTATCTACCAACGGCTACAAAACTTCCTGAAAAATTCAATGTTTTCACTTTTTTCCATTGAAAAGCCTATGTAACCAAAATTGACCTTGCTACAAAATAGGTCAAGGTCATCCCAAGGTCATGATTTATCTTAACTATGATGGGCCAGAGGCCTCGGTGCTACATGACAAGTTTCGTTGAAATTGGTCCACCGGTTCTAGGAAAGAAGATTTGTTTATACTTTTTACCATATATGGGCATGGCGGCCATCTTGGTCAGGTGACCTAGACCATTAATATAAACTTTCGTTCCCCCTTCCTAAGGATGCTCCACATGAAGTTTGGCTTTGATTTGCCAAGCGGTTCCAGAGAAGAAGATCTTTGAAATTGTGGACGACGGACGACGTCGGACGGACGCCGGAACATGGCCATCCTATAAGCTCACATTGTGAGCCTTCGGCTCAGGTGAGCTAAAAATCTGTATATTACATGGGCATGTTTTCGTTATGATGACCCTTAAAACAATCTGTGGCATCAATGATTACTGATGAACTCAGTAAGTATAAAATTAATGTAAAAGGCTTTGTGCGATTCAGCGATTGTCCTTGTACCAATCAGATGTAAACTAAGCGATAGACTGAGTTTATGACCCCAGAGCCCTTACCACAGAATAAACATATGGTTTGTTTCGTAAATTTAAAGTCAATAAATATACCCGACAAAATAAATACGAGGGATGTTCTTTAATTCTTGTCATCGACTCATTTTCTCCTAAACCAGCATCTGTACCAGAGCAAAAAGACTTGGTAATCATAGATGGGTTCTTTGCGATATTGAAATCACCCAACAATTTTAGGACGGTGCAATTTATCACAGCAAACTGAGACTCTAAAGAGGGGCACCCTTATGACACTGCAAATACCTTCTTCACCCTGCCCCAATAAACAGTATAATGTTTGAATTAAAAGGGTTAGAATTACGATTTTATACCTGTGGGATCTCCATTATCTTTCAAACGCATAGGTGAAAAGTTATTTTCCTAAAACGGAAATTACAAGTGTTACGAGAGCTGTAAACATAGTACAATGCCAGCTTTTACGTGTTGATAAATTGAATGAACGTCGGAATAGAAGTTTCAGAGCCTAATAATTTTCTGTCCGGTTATGACTCATCCAAAATGTTAATGCTGCTTTGTGTAAGATCTTTGCTGATTCCATTGATATAAGTTTTGGATTATTTATCCACTAACAGCTTGGTTTATGAGTAATAACATTTTGAAATATAACACAAAATGTCAGTGGAAGAGCTGTCCATACCACAATAATAGCATGTACAAATACTACTACAACTTCAGAAAATCTATTTACTTGATAAGTGCTAGAAGCGTTTTGGTTGACGTTTTCAATCATAAAATTTGACAGTTTATTATGACAGAGAAGGACAGCTCTCTTAGAAATAAAGCACCTGCTCCACCTTATATGTGAAGGGAATGTTAAATTGCCTATATAGTAACTTACAGCGAATGTCCATTTAGACCATTTTAGACAAACTTGAGATAACTCTCAATTTGAGAAATTCACCACACAATCCAATTGACAAAATTTAAAACTACGTAAAGATGTAACGTGTGCGGTGATTTTGAATGACGTATATCAAAAATATTATGACGTCATAAAGCAGGAGCGATAACTCTGTAAAGTAAAAATAAAAATATTCTACAAAAGTGTTTTCTGTTGCTCATATGAATGACAACATAATGTGTAAAATAAAAGGGGAACTGTATACACTATTGCGAAAGTTATAGCCTTTTCTATGCTAGTGACCGAAATAACATATTGTAAATTAACTGAAAATTAACGCAGTGTCATTACTGTACCCAATTTTAAAATGCAATTACTATATGACCGTGCGTCGGACAGCAATAATTTTGAATACCAATCTGATCAGAAAAGATCGGGCTTTCACCACAAATGAACAACATTCTAATTGATTGTCCACAGAAAAAAATAATCAAGCCAGTGACAAGTATTAAAGAACACCCCTCGTAGATCGCGTACCTTTTATCAGTTTTTCATGAATATTATTAGTAAAGACACCTTTTCATCTATACGCTTCTGTTACAAAGATAAAAGTTGGCATTGATCAGGAAATGGCGCAATCAGAAATAAATTCTCAGTCCAAATATCGAGGTGGGGAAAAACTTAATCAACAATCAGGCACTTTTACTTAGAAAATAAGTAAGCCGAGTGAGCAGCTATTTTCCAATAGGCAGCCACTCAGTTACCCAAACTTAATTAAAATATGGAAACATTCATAAGGTACAAACAGCACAAAAATTCAACGCAAAAACATAAAATTATAAGAACCAATACAGACGTATAACCCTGCAACGATCAGTAATATAAAATTACTGGGGGCTCAAACATCTTATTCGGCAATCAGATGCATATCTTGTGAAACAGGAGGTCAAAACTTTTCCAGAAAATTGGTCGTAAACCAGGTTGGGATCAAACCGATTTCATTCTCTCTAAAATGATAACTGCATGGGTTTGGAATCTCCAAAGTACACATGGAGTCAGACATTATTGTTTTTCCCATCCTTATGCTGCATTTTGTTCAATCACGTGTTCTCAGAACAGGAAGTATAGGCTTAAAATTAGGAAATTAAAACATGCCCATGCAATATACAAAGATTTTAAATTTGTAAAAAAATGAATCATTTCAGTAAAAAATATTTGAAATTTCTCTTATTTTTGCTCAAAACACAAATGAGGGTACACGTTAGAACCGCCTCGCCGAGGCATACTCATGCCCCCCCCGCCTCCAGTTTAACTAGATAAAAGTATTTCAAGCAATTACTGAAGAACTGAGCAGGAAAATCTCTACGTTTGTTTTTTATTGTTTTGTCGGGTATACATGTTTGCATATAAAAATAACAGCGTTTCATCTCCACGAATTCTACTACTTCCTGGCCATGTAGCTAAAGTGTCAGTCCCACTGAATCGTAAGCAATCGTTAGTTTTGTGATAAGAATGCGCATGCAAATTATGTCAAATGTTTTTCCAGTGTGTTTATGCTTTCTTAATTTGCATATCGGGGCCAAAGAAATGACCCGCAAATTAATTTTAGAGAATCGTATAGCGATCTTAAGCGATCTTAAGCACAGTGGGACCGGCACTTAAGCAGCATCTAAATTGTCTTTAGAGTACGGTCGTGTCTGAAAAATGCAGCCTTATGAGTTTGCTTTTTATAAGTCAGAACAAATGAGATGTGTCTGCAAAAACGCATAAAGTCATGAAAACCGAACCATTTGTCTATTATTTTCCCCGGAAAAGTGTTTTTTCCGATGCATCAGGAAAACATATCCACGAAAAGTTTACCCCCTTAAACCCCATTTTTATAAAGAAGAACTGGAGTTTGCAGGGGTATACCTGATTTTGTTATTTTTTTTATCCAAAACATACATTGTGGGTACTCGTAAGAACCGCCTCGGTGAGGCAGTTCTTACGTGTACCCACAATGTATGTTTTAAGCAAAAGTGTTAAAAATATCAAAACTTTTCTTGTGAAATTTTCAATTTTTACAGCTGAAAAAAATCTCTGTATATTGCATGAGCGTGTTTTCGTAATGTTTCATAATTTCGTGTGAATTCCAGCACGACAGTTCTCTGTGATGTTTTCTACGATAATTTGATATTATAATGGTGTAAATACAGTCAACGTGTGCAATTAAAGATGATTTGCAGAGACGTGTAAGTTACGAAAGGGTCATCTTCATAAACGTCGGGAAAACTCATCATGCGAAGTAATTCTAAAACAATGCAATTTATACTGAATATACCCAAAACCGTGCGTAAACCGGTCGTGCCACTCTATTTTTTCATTACTTAACTTGCCTTATTTGAGACTATAGGAACAGTAATTAATATTTTATTCAAATGGCCATACAGATCAAACCCACTAGTGTTTTTAATTCTATTCAGTCGAATTCTTAGTCCAATTCGCATGAGTCATATTTACACGAGTGTAAATTTACTCAGGTGTGTAAAGTTTACTCTGGGCACCCGCAAAACGTTGAGACCACTTAAGTTAATTGTCTATGTTTAGAACAAGACTGAGCCTTCGCATGAGAAAACCAACAATTTGCATATGCCAATACAAAGACACAGATCAGCTGTGCACAGCTAATCAGCGTCTTTGTTTTCACTACACAGATAGTACTATTCCTCTTCTACTTATATCCAAAGTTCCAAGCTTCTGTCTTTATGCTGTGACTGTACAACCTGGTTTATGTCGGAAACCCAAATTATTGGTTTTCCCATCTAAGTTGTACTTCTGAACATTGGCTTATATGAACATGTCTGTAAGTTCTAAGCTGATACCATTCAGGAAATGCGCATCTTGTTCAACAGAACAGTCATTAATGCCGGATCTCGAATTATACTTCATCTGCATTTTACTGGTCTCGATCAAGGCATTAATGTACTTGAAGGATGTCAAGATGCCTTTTGTCTTATAAATGGCAAAATTTGCTTTAAACATTACGCAAAATACACGTAAATTTCCGTTGAACTCCTTGTCGCAAAAGCGCTACCGGAAACAACGAACATAATTCTTGTCGAAATCGATATTCATCAAGTTAACATACCTTAAATAACATACCTTAAAAAAAAAAAAAAAAAAAAAAAAAAAAAAAAAAAAAAAACAGAGATTGTCATTTTAAAACGCATCCTCATACTACCGTAGACATGGGAAATTTTCTGCTTATGTTCCCCTTTGTAATAAGTTTGTAACAGCTTCTCCATTTAAACGCATATTTGAGCAAAATAGCCTATTCCATAAAATATTTTTAGATCAGGCCATCAGTTTATACATTATAGAGCTTACGTTGCTTTATGCCAAGGTTAAAAAAAACAGTACTTACGGTTCTTCAGAAGAAGGTCATTAAGGACTGGTATTTTATTTAAGGATTGAAATTCAGATTTTTAGCTTTCACTGGATGATGAAAAACATTAGGCTGTTTTAATGTCTGTGAAGCCCGTCTCGGAGACATTAAAACAGCTAATGTTTTTCATCATCCAGTGAAAGCTAAAATCTGAATTTCAATACTTATATTTACATTTTATATTATCAGTCAAGTATCAGATTTTTAATTGCGCATATCACCGTTCATTTTCATGTTATTTGACATTAAATCCGACTTAACGTAATTTTGGAACAGCCAAAACGTCAAATTTTCGCGCCTAACGTCATGGCGATACGCGGCCAACGTCACGTCAACAAGAGTAAGCAAACAACGTCACTGGTTGAGTTTTGACGTCAGCCCGCCCATAGGTGTGGCCTCTAGACCACGTGACTTAATGTTTTTCATTGGGAAATGAAGAACGTCAAGAAAGATACTTTCATCTAGGGCGATTGCAATAAAAATGTAAATATATGAGCATGACATCATCTTGGTCATGTGACCTATATATTATTTTGTTAACATCTTTCTAAAGGACATCGCATGATACGTGGCTTTGGTCAAGTCATTCAAAGTGAAACTTTGATAATTTTCATATTTTTGCTTAAAACATAAACTGTGGGTACCGCCGAGGCGGTTCTAATGAGTACCCACAATTTATGTTTTGGAACAAAAATAAGAAAACTGGGCATACTCCTGCACACCCCAGTTTTACTATAATATAAAAGTGGGGTATAAGGGGGTATTTATTTCACGGTCATGTTTTGCTGATGAATACCCAGGAAGAGGTGACTTTACATGACTGTAAAATTGTTGACACTAGAATGTTCAACTTGCATTTAAGTGCATGCGGAATGTATAGTGAAATCTCGTCCTTGCCCAAACTTTCCCTGGATTTATGATTTTCTTATTCTTGTTTATAAAATTGGGAATGGGCAGGGGTACAATTAAATTTTCAATTGTATCATAGGCTAGCCTGCTTTTTTTCTTCTTTTATTACTTTTTTCTCTTTTTTTATTCATTTATTTTTTTGTAATTTATAATTTCAGTATTTTTGGAGTATTCTAGAAAACGTATATTTTTTAAGTGTGTGTGTATGGGTGGTGTGTGTGTGGGGGGGGGGAGAGGGGATGGTATGTGTGTGTGGGGGGTATTTTTTTTATATGTAACATACATGTGATGAATTTGACTGTGGTATCAGGGAGATTTTTTCTTTCATTTCAGGGTGGTTTTTGAAAAAATGTATAAGAGATCTACTGAGTATATGTGAAAATTTTTGGTTCATTTCAGGGAGATTTTGAAATTTTCTTAAAAATGTGGTACAAGTGTAATTTTATACCAATTTACTGCTCATTTCCTGGAGTCTCACTGATGATGAGGGAGTGGTGGGGAGAGGCCAGAGAGGGTGGGGGGGGGATCACTCTAGCCATGGTATTGACCTTTTTCACTGTCCCTCCTGTGGTTTTGTACTGTATGCATAATAGGGCTGGAAATGTATTTAGACATAGATGTACAGGAAACTATCATGTTTAACAAACTGCCTGTTTAAAGGACCTTGCAAAACATAAGGTTTCCAGCTATTCCCTGGGTCAGGGTGGAGGTTAGAGGGATAAAAACTGAGTCGATCAATGTCTGACCATTACCACAGGAGCTGTGATAATGTGACTTGCTCGAGAACACAATGAAAGGCGCCAGGCTGAGGATTGAGCCCAGGACCTCTGGAACCAGAGTCAATTACTCTACCCTGCGCCAGTCAGCTCGATCATCCACATCTGCACTGATTTTATGACAGATCTCAAATAGACTAAACAGTGGAGCGGACCAGCTCAGGGGTATAGTGAAGGATTCCGGTATCAATGGTCCACGCTTCAATCCTCTGCCAGAGCACCGTTCGCTGTGGCCTTGAGTAAGTCACAATTTCACAGCTCCTCAGAAAGTGATCGGCTCAGTACACAGTTATATATATAAAAAAAATAAATAAAATAGAAAAAAAAAGTTTTTCATGAATGTTTTTCACAATAAGGGATACCTCACACCAAAAATAGTTTTAATGTGCCATTAATTATTATGATTATGGGTTTTTCAGTTGCAGTCAATCGGCCAAAACACTGTGCTACTGCACTGTAGATCCTTGCTTTTTAAAACGTTTATACTTGTTTACAATTTGTCTCCGCGTTCTGGCTAAGTTTAGACATCAAAATGCGGCTATTTCAACTGACCTTTCGTAATTAAGATAAATGAGTATCCTTGCTGGATAAGTAACCACCAAATTATTCTGAAATCGTTTAACAATTGAGAAATTAAATCATTTTTACCGATAAACGGTTCGTTTGCGTCGTCGTTGTCGCGGTAATTTCTGCAAACTTTTTTACTGAAGAGGTCAAAGGGGGAATAACCGAAACGGCTGCACACCAATATTCTAATATTTCAGTATTTTCACACGCCTCCCATACAGCCGTTTCTAGAGTGCCCATCGAGATTTTTTGACTTATGAAACACATATATCTCTACTATGAAATGCAGTACATTATATACAGTAATTTTACCTGCATTTTTTTTCTATTAAGCATTTTCGGACACCCATAAACAACTTTTTGAGGACAATAAGTTTGACTTGTTTACAATATTAGATAAATATATTGGGCTGTATCGGTAATTCAACACATGCAGATTAAAGATGAATCAATTACTAACAAAAACATACCATCCACATGATATGTTCTTTTGATATAATCTGTTTATAACAGATTTTTCTGACGTGGTCCTAAATTTCTAGAAAATGCCATTTTTGAAAATTCATGCCCTGTTTCCATGGAAACGAGAGAAAATTTTAAAAAACGAAGGGCACTTTCAATACATCATATTTGACCCTCTATCCAAAAATCAAGGTTTGGGTTAAATCTGTGACTATGCGTGGCCACGATTTTCTGGTATTTACATGGAATGGCTCTTAAGTACATATACATATTTATAGCCCCGGTGCACTTTCCTGCAAGGAAGCTGAGGGTGAGGTTATGGCCATGTAAATCTAGTTTAGGCCCGCCAGTAATTTTGTATTACCGATCGTTCAAAGGCGATACCTCTGCTGTGGTTCTTGATGTTTTATGTCTTGGTGTTGAATTTTTGTGCGGTTTGTGCCTTATGTGCGTTTTCATATTTTAGTTAGATTTAGGTAACTGAGTGGCCGCCTATTTGGGAAAAGCTGCTCACTAGGCTTACAATGTGTTTTCTTAGTACAAGTATCTAATTGTCAATTAAGTTTTTTCCAACTTCGGTTTTTGGAGTGGGAATTTCTGATTTCGCATTTTCCTGATCATTGCCTACTTGTACCTTTCCATGTAGTTGACTTTTCTACATGTCCCTAATTTAAGCACAATCATATAGGCTTCCAGATTTGACCTTCGTGAAGGTCATCCCAAGGTCATCATTTATACAACCTTCAAAGTGCTTGAGCCCCCAAAGTGGGTCCATGATGAAAATATTGCATTTTTATAAACTTTTCTTTGATCTGTTCTGATCCGGCGTACCGTACACTAAAACCAAGTTTGGTTCTTTAATGGTTCCATTCCATTTCTTTACTAAGGTACAAGAAGGCAACGGCCAGGAAAAGGCACAACCAGAAAAGATTCCCACTCCAAAAATCGAGGTGGGAAAAATTAAATTAACAATCAGGTACTTATACCATAAAAACATATCGTAAGCCGAATGAGCAGCTATTTTCCCAATAGGTGGCCACTCAGTTACATAAACGTAACTAAAATGTGAAAACATACATTAGGCGCCAACAGCACAAGAATTTTAAACACCAATACATAACACAAAAAAGAACCATCACAGAAGTATCGCCTTGGAACGATCAGTAATATAAAATTACTGGCGGGATTAAACCGGTTTTACAGGTACCTAACCTCACCCTCAGCTTCTGCAGTGGTTCACAACATTTAGTTAGTTTTTTGGTCCTCGTGGTGAATCTCTAACTAGTCAATGAATCATGATGCGCAAACAAATAAATCATGATAGACTTCATGATAAACCAAAAACGAGGACTCACAGATAGAGTAAGCTGCCCGACGATGTAGATCCCTGGGCGCCCGATAACTTACTAAATCCGCAGCAAAAGAAAAACACCAGTTGAACCACGGTGGGCCAAGCAACAGACAAGAAGCTCCGGCTCCAACCAACTAAAATAAATAATTTTATGGCGGGGCCATCATAGAGTCTGACGCCCGACCCACCGGCGTGCAATTAAAGAAGGCAGCATAGTTATTAACCATGATTGGGTTAAAAACTTAGCATGCAGACTGTTGCATAACATTTAAGTTATATCCTATACGTCTGTAACGTGTAATGATTTTTCTGTATTGAAAAGAAAAATCATTCCTTCCTATAAGTTTCTCTAATTTGTAAACCAAATCACAATAAAATTCTGGTTCCGAAAGGCCCCAGCGTAAAAGGGTCTTAAGCCCAACACTAAATTTGGAAATCAATTCATAGTGTCTGCGATAAAATTGAGAATTTTATGATACCGATAGCCCTGCTGGAGAAGTTTGGATGTTAAACATTTATTTAAACATACCGCATTCAGTCTGTTTATCGCACATGCTCTTGTAAGTGCACACCCAGGTAATTTTCAAAAGTACATGTTCTCTTGCAATCAGGTGTATGTACCTTGCGTGTTTTAGGGGAATATTTCACTGGAAATGATGTAGGTGCAGAGAGTATACTTGTACCTTCAAGAACAGAAACATCATAATGATTGTGAAGATATATGTAACTCGGAATTTCTGATTTAACATTAAAACACGTCACCCCTTTCACTTCTCTTTTAAATGGATGGCGCCCCGATCTTCGGCGGTATGGGTAAACTCCCACAGATAAAGGAACAGTTATCATACTCGTCGGATACAACAGTCGTCAGTTTATTAAGTTTATTAACTCAAGTGCATCAAGGATATATGCTCCTTTATCATAAACAGATTTCTGCTTCTCGCGTGTACAAATAAGCCTTTAGTGCAATTGATTTATGTCAAGGCTCGCTCTTTAGCCAGGCTATCCCCAACCTTAACAATTGTTTTGGGACCGTGGTTACAAATGCCACGGCTGGTGCAAGATTCTGACTGACAGGTTGTTGAAAAATAATTTTGCATTTAACGTTCTTGGTATCAATGACACAGGTGAAGAACAATTGAGCCGCCTCGTGGGAAAACCAACAATGTGGTTTCCGAATAGGTCAGACACAAACCGGCCTGTAGAAGCATAGAAAGGAGCTAGACGCTTGAAATTTTACAAGCATAGAAAGGAGCTAGACGCTTGAAACTTCGGATTTAAGTAGTAGAGGAATAATACTATCCGAGTAGAGAAAACAAAGGCGCTGATCAGCTTCGCGGTTTTCGCCTATTCAGATTGTTGGTTTTTTCCCATGAGGCGACTCAATTATAGATCCTGAAAAGTACAATACATTAAGGAAACCGTTATAAACAAAAACGTATGACGTGTGACGTATTTACTGCAAAGTTTTATATATTACTGCTTATTTCAATGGGCAACACTATTCCAAGTGTTAGAATACATCGGTAGTGCTTACCGTTATTTACGTGTTCGTGCGACAAATTGGTATCGTCTCATTACCATGCATATTTAAATCATCTGTAGAATATGTTTTAAGTTGTGTGCATTAAGCGGAATGTTGATACACAGATTGAAAACTGGGTAGCTAGTCTGGATAACAAATATTGCCTTGACGCTCGTTATATTTTGCGTTGTGCAAATCAAAGCCAACTAGCAGGCAGTGTATTTGGTGCCCTGACCGACGTTAGAGCGTGCGCATATAATTTCATGTCACGTCGAGTTTGCTTTGCGAATCTTGCTTTATGGATTTTAAGCAAAATCGCGTCTGACATTTAGATTGGTTTCTATTTTCAGATGGTTTAATGTCGCTTGAAAATTCTTATCTACAGATCTTGATATCATTCTGCCGTAAAATTATATGTATGCTCGAGTTTCAAAGACAGCACTTTGACGGCTGTCGTTGGGTAAGATTTTATATACAAATATTTTCATTTTTTTCTCTTTAAACTCGGTCATTTTTTAAACCTTTCATGCCAAATCAGCATTTACATGTAACTGACCCATAAGACTTTCTGTATAATTGCGTAGGCTGAAGAACTTATTCTAAGTAAGTATAAATGTACAAGGTAGTGTGCGAAGCAGCGATTGTCATTGTACCGAATGGCTGATTTCTTCATCCACAGAGCGCTTACCACATAATGAACAAATGTTTTTTTTGTTTTGTTTTTTTTTCCCAAAGATTTAAAGTCAACAAGTATAAGCTTTACTAAAAAGCTTGGTCTACGCTTCGCATATATAAACTTGAATGTCAAAGAATCTGAGAATCTGACCGTACTTCCATTTTATCGAGGTTCATGTGACTGAACAGAAATAAAATTCTGACCAAAATCAAAGGTTATAACTGATAATTTCGTAAACTATGACAAGCACCATGTTAATAAATTTTTCAACTTCTGTGTACTCAAAAGCTCACATACAAACTTTTTGTTTGTTTCAACTATTGCAAATTACATATGAAATTCGGTAACATTGGTATTCTGACAATAAACGGTGATTAACTGGAATTTCCGGTCTTCAAGGCCGGATACGGCAGGCGCTGCGCGGTCAAAGCATTCATACCTGACAATCGACCGTCACAACACTGGCGGTCCATTTCATTCCGTTGTGGCTTGGATACAATGTGATTGGCTACACGGCAGGTGGGGCGCGGTCAAAGCTTTCTTACCTGACCATATAGCGTCACAATACCGTCGGTTCTTTTCATTCCGTTGTTGCTAAGATAGAATGCAATCCTGAACCAGTTCCACGAATTTAACAATGTCCCATTTTGGTACCTACTGCACCATTGGTACAAATGTTACCAACCAAAGGGAGGTTTGCATGGGTGTTTTGGGTGTTTACACGGTCCTTGGCGAAACGACCCTGAATCCTACTAACCCGATGGTAAAGCCACTAGACTCAAACGTGCAGTTGCAGTTGTAGAGAGGTGTATGAGTTGTCTTGGAATTTAATTATGTAAGTAGGTCAGTCTCAAAATTTAGAGTAGTCTACGCGCTGGCGCGACAATAAATATACCCGGCAAAAAAAAAAAATCTAGTACCTGATATCATTTCTAGGAAGACTATTACGCATCTGTTATTAAACATGTTATTCGGCAATGTATTGCATATCTTGTGAAACAAGAGGTCAAAACTGCTCCCGAATATTGGTCGTAAACCAGGTAAGGGTCAAATTATTCAAACACGTCGCTTAAAATGTCATCGTTGTTTGGAATTTTCCATTCTTCCCATCTTTTCAATCATGTGTTCTCAGAACACGAGGTAGAGGCTTAACAGATCATCATATGACAACACTTTGAACGGTGAATGCAGATAAACCTTATAAACCGTTAATTTGAGCAAGGTCAGACATAGAAAATATCTGAAACATTTTGAAGTCCAGCAATTAATAAAGAACTAATAGGAAAAAAATTGATCATTGCATTCATTTTTTGTCGGGTATACATGTAACCATGTATCCATGTGTACTTTCATTTAAGAAATGAATTTCATTTTTCTGGTGTTCATGGAGCTATGAACCGCAGTGGGTCGCGTGCAAAGTGAATGAACCCCGAAGGGGTTCATGTAAGCTTTGCTAGCGACCCACTGCGGTTCATAGCTCCATGAACAACAGAAAAATTAAACTCATTGCTTATATTTACATTTATTCTCTCTATCGCTTGTTGAAAAATCACCAAGGCGGTCACATTTACCAGCAAACAGAGAATCTACACACAGTGTGTGTTCAAACAGCGGAACGGCGTCGACGTTTACAACGTCCAATCAGATTGGCGAGATTCATGTTTTTTGACGTCAAGTTTGGATTACGTCACGTCGCGTGACACAATGTTGTTCATGGAAGTATGAACACAGATGAACATCTAATGGTTCATCTGAGGAGGTTTTAGAAAAATGTAAATATATTAAAATAAAAGCGTTACATCTCAACGAATTCTAGTACTTCCTGGCCATGAAGCTAAGTTTGCGAAGAGTACATTATCATATGTTTTTAAAAGTATGGCCTTGTCTAAAATGCAGCCTTATCATTTTGTCATTTATATTATAAAGTCAGGATAAATTAGATTTGTCTGCAAAAACACATTAAGTCATGAAAAGCGACCCATTTGTCTGCCATTTTTCCTGGAAAAGTATTTTCCGATTTTGTATAATTTCGTCTGTTCATTGCAGCAAAAGAGTTCTCTGTGATGTTTTCTACGATAATTTGATACCATAATGATGTAAATACAGTCAACGTGTGCAATTAGAGATGATTTGCAGAGAAGGGTCATCTTCATAAACGAAATGAAAATTCATCATGCGAAGTCATTCTAAAACATAGCAATGAATACTGAATATACCCATAACCATGCGTAAACCGGTTGTGCCACTGGATTCTTTCATTACTAAACTTGCCTGATTTGAGACTATTGGAGCAGTATTTTTATTATATTCAAATGGTCAAAAAGATCACACCCACTAGTGTGTTTAATTTTATTCAATGAAATTTACACGAGTGTAGATTTACTCAGGTGTGTAAATTTTACTCGGGGTAAGCAAATAGCGCATGCGAACGCAAATACACAATGGAGTAAATTTACCAATGAGTAAATAAACTCCTGAGTCTGACCAAAAGATAATTTATTTTTACATTTACATAACTGTAAATTGTACGTCCCATGCGAACGCAAAGTAAAATGTATGAATTGTCACATTGTTTGTTCTTTACTGAATATACGACAGTTTCTGAAACTGTTGACATAGTTGTTGAATAAGAGTTTATTGCCATACAACAAGATCATAATGAGTGCAGTCAAGCAGACAGTAACACTATTTCTTCGTCATTCTTGGTGAGGATTCATGTGGCATTTTAAGAGTAATTCTTAGTGAAAGGATGATAATTGGCAACCGTTTATCTGCTACGGTTAAGCCTGACCATTATAAGATTCTCCTCGGCTGTAAATAATGACCAAGTTCTTCAAGAACACCTTGACGCAGCCTCTCCTTATTTGAAAATTCAGAAAACTTAAATGAACAGGTTTTAATCCAGAAATGATTTATTTCAACACAGTATTTTTCTCACCGGAGTAAATTTACCCACGTGTATATTTACTCACGTGCATATTTGACGCATGCGAATTGAACCTAGGACTGTTTCTGAAACTGATTTTGGCCACTACAGCTTATGTTGACCGCAAAACGTTGAGACCACTTAAGCTAATCGTCAATGTTTAGAACAAGTATAATCTAAGCTATACTTCTGAACATGGGTTTTTATGAACATGTCTAAGTTTAAGCTGATACCATCCAGGAAATGCGAATCTTGTTCAACAGAATAGTCATTAAAGCCGAATCTCGAATACTTTACTGGTCTGGGTCAAGGCACTAATGTACATAATGTCAAGATGCCTTATTATCTAATAATTCCAACTTTACTAATTTCCTACATTCTGATTGGTTGTTTGGAAGACTTTTATACTTCGATAAAAGCAATGCGTAAGAATTCTCAGTTTTCACCTTAAAACAGCACGACGTTACGTGATAACGTGACGTTTCTTCGAAGAAACGTTGACGTCATCAAATCTAAACGTCATAAAACAATGGATGAACGCGTTTTGAAGGCGTCGAAATGAATATTTGGATCTTTTTATTAACGTGCATGCTTTTTCTTTGAACAGAACATCATACGGTAAGTGTTTCAATCTTTTTGTTGTGTGTTGAAATTTGACGGTTGAATTTCTAATACTCCGAGCCCCAGTTCAAAATCGTCTTCCTATTGGTCCAGACGGCTATAATTTCTATCGAAAACACAATTTTGAATGAAGGGGAGCTGTTTTAAAGCTCCCGCTTTGACAACCTACCTATAGCAAGCCAGTTATAGCTTCTATTTATTGAGGGAAGTGAGTTTTATGCTTTGGAAATTTTCGTTGATTCGTTGATTCAATGTCGGAACGACAGTAGTGTCTCGTCGGTAAGTTGAGATCTCGCGGTAATTTTCTTCTTCGTAACTATCTCAAGATGATTGCCTCCGGAAGATCCGTTTTGCTCTATTTTCCTTCCGCTGGCTTTAAAAATTTAAATCAATGTAGACAAATGCAGTGTAATGAGACAAAGTTGGAATTAGAAGGAATGAATCATTATTTATGTTGATTTTATCGATGTGTAAACTCAGGCGAATCACTCACAAACTTTTTTATAAAGCCATTCGGGCTTTATATAGCTTGTGAGTGATTCGCCTGAGTTTACACATTCTTTGCCAATTGCGAAATAGTGTCTCCATGTGTCAAAATCAAAGACAAGCTCAAGATGTTTCAACATCAGACTTCAAAGACTATGAAAACCCTTTGTAGTATAAAGTGAACTAGTTTAACCTCAAGACAGTGGCAAAGAATTAGCCAATTATAGTTTACTCAAGCTGGTAGATAAACCTAAGTCCCGCCCATGTAATTTGTGTGACAGCTGGTCAGTTCACTGACTCAGGTGAATTGAAGTAAAATCAATTAAATATTTACATGCTTCAAAATATTTAGTCCTCCTATGATTAGATCAAATTGCAAGATTAAATGTTGCTCTTATCTGTTTAAATGTGCTTTTGTAGCTGTCCACAAAACACATACTTCATGTACTATATTGAAATAAATTCAGCCACTGACAAGTGACAAAACAGTATAATTAGAGGTCAGGTAGTTCTTACTTCAGTTGTGGCAGGTGGGCGGAGCTGAACCTGTCCTAGGTAAATGGCTATTTGGGTAAATTGATTGTATTGAAAATGAACTGTTATAATGGTCCTATTTTGGGAACTCAAATTCTTTGATCTTATGGTGAGACATCATGCAGGTGTTGTGTCAGAAAACAACAAAAGGGGCTGGAATTTCGCAAACAGCCATAAAATCAACAAAAATAAAATTCATTCCTATAATAAATGACAACAGTTGCTTTAAACATAACGCAAAACTCATGTAAATTTCCGTTGAATTCCTTATTATTGTCCAAATGTAAATAAATTTGTCGCAAAAGCGCTAACGGAAACAACGAACATAATTCAATGCCGAAGTCGATATTCATCAAGTTAACATACCCTCAAAAAAAAAAAAAAAAAAAAAAAAAAAAAAAAAAAAAAAAAAAAAAAAAGAACCTCTGTGATCCTTTTAAAACGCGTCATCATACGTTCGTAGACATGATCTGCTTTGGTTCCCCTTTTTAATGAGTGTGTAACAGTTCTCCATATAAACTCATGGTCGAGCAAAATGCCCTTTTCTATAAAATATATTTAGATTATCCAAATGCCATCAGTTTTCTATTATTATACGACAAAACACATAATGTCATAAAAAGCGACCCATTCGTTCTTTGTCCAATATTTAACACGGAATTTCGCTATTCGTTTAAGCATGTCCGTTAATTGATGCAATACATATGCGTGTTTCTGTGATAATGTGATTAATGATGATGTAAATACAGCCAGTATGTGGTGTTACAGTTGCTGTGCAGAGATGTTTTATGGCAATATTAGAAACGTCTTAAATAAGAGGCAACTTGAAAAAAAAGGTACAGAAACGCTGTGATACTTCGCTTTACGGAGAAAAAAAATTTAGAGCTTGAATCTCAAATCTGTGAATTAGGTCTAAGATTTTTCTTAAGAATTAAAAAAATATTTTTGTCTCATTTTTGCTAAAAACACAGATTGTGTGTTCACGTTAGAACCTCCTCAGAAAAAAGATTTTTTTTATCTCACCTGAGCCGAAGGCTCACATGGTGAGCTCATAGGATGACGATGCTCCGTCGTCCGTCCGTCGTCGTCGTCGTCCATCCGTCCACAATTTCAAAGATCGTCTCCTCTGAAACCGCTTGGTCAAACAAAGCCAATCCTTAGGAAGGGGGAACAAAAGTTTATATAAATGGCCAAGGTCACATGACCAAGATTGCCGCGATCGCTATCAATAGGAAAAACCTATAAAAACATTTCAAAACGAGAAGACCTCCGAGTTTTAAACTTGGCATTATGCATCAGGGAGAGGAGCTGTGGGACCCTGGGATGACCTTGACCTATGTAACGACAAGGTCAACATGGCTCGCTTATGCATTTGAATTAATACAACTATTAAAATGTCATTTGAAGGGAAACACTTAGGTCGCCCATGCATTTGAATGGGGAAAATTGTCATTTGAAGGGAAACACTTGAAAGAAATGGGCAAATGGACTGAAGATTAATTTTTCTGAAAAAAAAAAAACAAAAAACAATGGACCCCAGGGGCTGGTCTGCCCCCGTCCTAGGGCAATACATATGTATATTTCCATAATATTCAAGGATCTTCTTCTCTGAAACCGGTTGGCTAATGAAAGACAAAATTCATATGGAGCATCCGTAGGAAGGGGGAACAAAAGTTTATATACATGTAAATGGTCCGGGTCACATGACCAAAATGGCAGCAATGGCTATAAATAGCAAAACATTTAAAATTCTCCAGAACCAGAAGGCCTATGATTTTGAAACTTTGCATGAAGCATCAGGTAGAACAGCTCAAGAAAGTTTTGTAAATTATGGGCCTGGGATGACCTTGATCTATTTTACGGCAATGTCAACATGGCTCGCTTATGCATTTGAATGGTTACCCTTCAACTGTTAAAGTGTCATTTGAAGGGAAAAAACTTGCAGGAAACTGGCAAATGGACAGTATATTAATTATTCTGAAAATAAATAGCCCCAGGGCTTCATCTGCCCATTACTGGGGCTATTTCCATAATGTGCAAACATATTTATTGGTATATACAGCAGATCTCTGTTGAGCGTTTACAGGACTATTGGTCCTCTGGTTTTAACATTGTTATGCGAAACAATAGATTGTGGGTACACGTAAGAACTACCTTGGCAAGGCGGTTCAATCGGGCCCCCACTATCTATGTTTTGGACCAAAATAAGAAAAATAGGTATGCTTCTGTAAACCCCATTTTCACTGTATAAATGTGGGGTTTAAGTAGGGAAATACTTCACAGACTTGTTTTCCTGATGAAAGTTATTAATTCAATGTTAGAAATAAATGCAAGGATTGCATGCTTTATACAGGTTTCCCTGCGATATTTGGTCTCTATTCTAATCGGATGTCTGATAAATTGCATTTACAAGCGCAATATTGCTATATCCGTGACCGACTTTGACAGAAATTAAAACCAGAGCGAGTGTCAGGTTCCTCACAGGGACAAAATCCTCTGTTTGTGGACAATATACTCTATCCTACAGCTAACCTGAAACAACTTACCCCACCTTATATATGATTTTTAAACAGAGAGTACCTGTTTAATTCAAAGGTTCTACAATGCCCAGAATTATGCCTATCTGTTGTGTGGCAAAGTTCGCTTAATACTGACCTTTCCAGAGATGTAAACGAAATTTTGGCGAATTTACGGAGATGTAGAAAATCGATAACAATGTAAGTTGAATTTCGATTTGAAACTCAATTCACCATTTTTTTGCATTATACCCTATAATCCAGCCAGGGTAATTTTTGAAGGAGGTGATATCTCCTGCTATAGTTGGTTTGAATGCATTTTTGTATAGTTTTAACCTTCCCAAAAATGGTTTAAGTGGGCTGCTCTGGAAATTATTTTGGCAGATAGGTTTACTCACACCATGTTCTGAGGTTCCATGGGAAAATACGCATTCCATACAAATCAGACTTTTACATCATTTATGGATCATTGTGCTTTTTTTATTAATAAAACAATTTTAATTTATGCAAATACTTTGAATGTGAATAACTTCAGACAAATCAAAATGCATTTTAAGGTCATAAAGTGTTATAAATCCTTTTTAATGTACGCTTTTGTCATGCAAAGTTACCCCACCCACTTTCAAGTTTTTGAATTATATTAATTAAAAAAAAGCATAGCTATTAATTTATAGCTATGCTTTTTAGATACTTTTATTTGAAACATTAGCATTTGTCGAGATTACACTCTGTCGTTGTGCCTATGTGAGTATTTGCATATACAGCTGACCATTTTGGTCTGTTCATCTGTATATCTGTAGCACGTAATTTGCCGAAATCAGTTATTTTATGTACAAAACAATTTATATTTTGATCTTGCTACAATGAAACATTTGGAAGGCAAAATCATAAGTACTAAATAGGCCACATTCGTATACCAAAAAGGTATTCAAGAATCCATGGTCAATACATTATAGGTATGTCCATATCGATATATTTTAGTTTGGTGTATATAAATAAAGGGCTATATCTACCAAAGTAATTGTACTTTAGCTACTCACTGTCCATAAAGGTTGGAAATGGTATCGAAAAATTGTTGAAACAATGTAAAAATGGTCACTGATCAGATTTATAATCATGTGACTTAAAGTATGAATAAAAAAAAATACACATACGGAAAATAGTGGAAAAATTGAACAGGTATACCTACAAAAGGTCTTGTATCTCTGCCTCTGACAGCCCTAAATAGCTGAAAATGATGTTATATAATTATTTAAAGTCTGTTCTATAGGCTGGTATTCAGATCAATAAATCTTTTGGCATAAATTATTATTATTTTTTTTTTGATGAATGCATTGAAAATAGAAGAATAATGCAGAAAAACAAAACTTGTATAGATAGAAATGTTCTTGTTTCTTGGCCTCAAATACTAACAAAGAGCCGTAAATGGTATTAATTAATTGCTGCGATAATTGTCTTTCGGCACAAAATCGGATTTATTCATCATATGGTTTTAAGTTTTCTAAACTATCATTGAAACCATACATGTATGTATATGTATTTATATTAAAATAACAGAAAAAAGAGAGAAATAAATGGATTCGATCTCGGATCGCCTTGTTCATTGTATGGCAAAAATATTGTTTCGATTACTTGCATAAATCCACTGAGCTATCACCAATATTAAATCACTTCAATCCATAGCGTACACATCTCTTATAAAATTTCTGTGCATTTTTTCTTCCCTGAACCATGAAGTTGGCATATGGTTTCAACTATGAAACTGGGCAATAAAGTGTTGCTGATGCAGCAGCTCACTGCAGGGGGTGTGTAATTAGCTGATCATGTCAGATAAAAAATATTTTCAACAATGTGCAAAATCGTTAATATTTCATGTAGAAAACATGTACCTTTTCAAAATGCAATTTTATTCAAAAGATTCTGATAATTATGAATTTTTACTTTGTTTTCGTCTAAAATGTAAAATTAAATATTCTGATTTTTATACAGATATATCAATTATCAACAGATAATTAATCACAAGATAACTATAGCAAAATTTGTATAATGACCACAGTAGCACTGGGGTAGTTAATTATTTTATTACTTTGTAATTTGCACCATCTGTACCCGAGATGCCTTTCATCTCAGGCAGAGTGAAAGTATCTCGGGGTCCAAAACAATAAGACATGTGTACGCCATGCTATGATTTAACATACTTGAAACTAAATATTTGTTGTATTTTGACCTTGAACAGAAACAACACATAAGAGCAAGTCCCTACCTCAAACATATGGCAAGTCTTACCTATAAGATAGAACTTAAGACACTACTAAGATTATTGTTGATGATAAGATAAGATAAGATATGTCCTGAGAGAGCTTCGTGAAACGGGCTACTGGCAAATATTAATGCAGTCGATGTGTAAATGTGAATACAGGAAAACGCACAAATTGTGAAAGTTAACACATTTTATGCAAGGTACACATCTCTGAACTGATTATAACAATGCCATTGAACTGGATTCTTTCAGATCTGAACCATCATGGATGATATGGCATTTTGGATACGAGGTTACCACTGTCTGAATGCCTCTGATTGTTTTATAAATTTCCATCAATATTTTTACTTCCTGTGGGTCATTGTTTGATACTTTAACCTTTCGCATCCAATCGTCAACATTTACCGTGGATTGTGACGTCTTTTCCCTTATGCTTATTTGGAAATACCGTTTAATGTTTCCATCAGAAACGGAATGTCTGAATATATTTCCAGCGTTGAAACAAGTGGTTTTCAACCTTTGTACATCTGGGTCGTCAATCGATTCATTAGGAGTTTTACTGCAAACATCATCCACTTCTAAACCGATTTTGCTCAACTGACAAAAATTACCGTTTTGAAAGCCATTTCTTTCTTTATCTACTTCAACAGATGAATCAGCATTAAGACGATTTGGTTTCTTTATGGTAATTGTGCAAACCAATATTTGCCGATAAGCTTCTGCAAGTTTACGCTGTGTTAGATAGTAGATAAGCCAATTTACTGAAGGATGTAGATGGGCCCATACTGTAATATACACATGGATTTCGTGTGTCATAACGTCTTTATAGTCTATTACTATTAATATCGCATACGGGGCCCAACATGTTACAAATACCACATAAATCAAAATAAAAGTCTTAGCCAATTTTAAGTTTGATTTTGGGGCTACAATCGAAACTGGACTGGTTGCAAAACTTCTGATCTTATGGTGAAGCAGTTTCTTCTTGTTTTCATTGACAAAACAATATAATCTAAGGTAACATATTCCAATCACTATGCAAGGAATCCACACAAGTGTAACCGAATATACCACAGTATACGGATAATCGGCCATTCTGTCCCAAATACATTCTAGACTTTTCTTATCAAAGCTGTGTCCCCCGATTCCGGCGAAGTTCATGACAACAAGACCAATACCGACACAGTACACACCAATACAGATCATGATAGAATTTGGTCTGGAGAAAATTTTCTTATAGAGAATGTTATGACAAACGAAGATGTATCTGTTCAAACTCATCGTTGCTATGGTGAGCAGTGACGTCACACAAGAGATAGTACAAAGTTTGGCGATCACCTCACAAAGCCCGGGTACTTCTTGGAAGAAGTGTTCCCCCTCAAGCTTAGCTGAAATGAAAAAAAAATACCGTTATATATTTCATTAGCGTTATGTATACATGCATATAATATATACAGTCGTAATTCAATGGAATTTCTAAGTTTAAAGTTTATTATGTTTTTTTTTTCTATTTTTGCTCATCTTTGTCAATATTAACTCATTTAAGTCGAGCGTCCTTTTTATGAGACATAGGCAAACAGTATAGTCCCAGACGCGGTGTCCCATCTGGGGATATTTTGTTTGCACAGAGAAATGAGGTAAAAATAAAAATCACTCCTAACACCCCTAAAAATGAAAGTGAACTCATCCAATTGACAATGATGGGAGAATCCATTCGTCAAATATAGGTTAATATGGCATACATATACTGACCGACAAAAGAATCCAGACACTTTCATTTTGCGGTAAAAATCACAAAAACAAAGCTACATTAAACTATTGATTTACAATAAAGGCAAATCATTTTCACATCATTTCGTTAAAATTTCCACTTTTTCAATAAACTCCCCTTTGGAAACACACAAAAATTAAAGCAAGGGTCTCATTTGAAAATCACAAATCTAAGTCTTAACCATAACGCTTTGACAACAGTGAGGCTTAACTGAATTAAAACAGCATTTATTTTACTATTATTGCAATGGCCAATGCGACCGTATGCTAAATGTCTTCGCATGACTTAAGAAATAACATGTTACATGGAAATGCAGGTCAAACGGAAAAAATGACCCCCAAACGGATAAAGACATTTAACTAGCGAATTGTTTAAAGAAGAGGTTGTAAGGTTCTTGTAAGCGGGTCTGATCACTTTAACATCAATAATGGCTATATTTTCAGGCCGCACTGGTTGAAACGTCGAACAACATCTGGCTGAAAAACGGTTGTTAATGTTTAATAGTCCGACTTCTCGATAAAAAGGGGAGTAATAGAGAATTCCAAAGAAATATCGATTGCGAATGATTCGACTAACATTTAACGTAACATGTCTGGACTTGTTACCATTGAACCATAGCATTGCACGAACAAATACTGCTTAAATATAGTTTACAATTTTTAGATTTACATCTTTCTGTTGCAAATGGATTTGTTTCTTCTAAAATTTATGATAAACGTGATGACTTTGATTTTGATATAGTAAATTTTCCGTTTTTGACTGGTGACATTCCTCGTCATGCTTCTTATGGTGTATACATTTCGCAACTTATTAGGTTTGCTAGAGTCTGCAATCATGTTACGGACTTCAACGCTCGAAATAAATGTTTAACCACCAAACTTCTCCAACAGGGCTATTGGTATCATAAAACATTTTCTAGATTTTATCGTAGACACTATGAAATTTTCCAAATATATTGTTGGGTTAAAGACGCTTTTAAGTGAGTGCAAATCGGTGCAAGAATTTTATGCTGACTTGGTTTAAAAATTTAAGAAACTTATAAGAAAGAATGATTTTTTTCTTTTCAGTTCAGAAAAAATCATTACACGTTACAGACGTATAGGTTATAACTTGAATGTTATGCAACAGTCTGCATGCTTAGTTTTTAACCCAATCATGGTTGATAACTTAGCTGCCTTCTTTATTTGCATATCGATGGGTTGGGCGTCAGACTCTATGATGGCACCGACTTAATGCTATTCATTTTAGTTGGTTGGGGCCGGAGCTTCTTGTCTGTTGCTTTTCCCGCCGGGATCCAACTGTTGGTTTTCTTTTGCTCCGGAGTTAGTAAGTTATTCTGCGCCCAAGGATCGCCATCGTCGGGCAGCTTACTCAATCTGTGAGTCCTCTTTTTTATTCATCATGATATTTATCATGATTTATTTGTTTGTTCTTGGTGATTCATTGACTAGTTCGAGATTCACCAAGAGGACCGAAGAACTAACTAACTGTTATGAACCAAATTAACCGTTTTTCAATCTCTCTTGAATGTAATGCCTAAAATGTGTTTGTCGGTCGCATCAATGTCTTTTGTCTGTACGTTAGTATGAAAAACATCTTTATCTATGCTCAACGTGAATTTTAGCAAGATTCGATCAGAAATAGAAATTCTAGGACATTTTGAATTTGATTGTTTTATTAAGAACTTAATGGGAAAAATCGCATCGTTGCGTTTCTTTTTGTCGAGTATAGTTTTTACCAAATTTTACTCCCTAAATTGATTTCAGAATAAATAGCCGTTAGTAAGAGATACTCAAATAACACAAAACATCCGTCAACAGGGATAAAATTTCTAAATGACATCAAAAAGTGTCGGGTTCCTTTTGTCGTTCAGTATAGGACAAAACATTGGGCCCAGGTATATCGTAGATTGCGGGGTACACATCAGAGCCGCCTTGCCGAGGTATTCTTACGTCAACCGTAAACAAAGATGATACTATGCAATGTAATTGGTATGATTATTCACAGACGCTGCGGTTCTATCATTTTTAGAACATTCAGACAAGTGTTAAAAATGAGTTGGGGTGTACATGTACATAATGCCTTGACCTTATTATCTAACGCTTTTTTTTCTTTCGTTTAACTTAGTCGCATTGATGATGTCGTCTCTCGTCTGGAAAACAATTCTGCGAAATCATCATACGGTCTAAGGATTATAATTTGAACCGATTTTTACGCATCCGTTCTACACTTAAGTATAGCCTGTAATACTACAAAGTCGTTCAAATTACAAAACAGTACGTGCTGTTCAAACGACTTTAAAAAGTGAATTGATTCGATTTGAAATGTTTGAAAATTGATGTATGCAGCTAGAAAATGTTTAAGTTTGACAATGCTCTAATCACAGAAATTTTCATTGGAAATTTTTTAATATAAAGCATTAATGAAGTATATTGAATTATTAAATTTTGAATGACGAAGCACAGCAGGAATCAATTCACGTCTTATTAAAAGTTTAAATAGACAATAATCGGCAACTGGCATAATCATTACACGACTTTTTTTTTCAGTTTTTGAGTTTGTGTAAAGAGAAAACAAAAAAGTGGTAAAATAATTCTCGAAACTTGACGTTTATTTTTACACTTCATCTCATTTGTTTTAAAGATCATATTCAGATGGAGTAATGTAACGTTATCGCACTTATACCGGTGAATACTGTCCCGAGTTTGGATATCGACACTAGCTTGCGAGCGTCCATGGATATCCCAACGAAGGACAATATTGAAAAATATCAGTACGATCCACCCTTTTATTATAAAGTAAGAATAGAGGGACCAGAAATAGATGCAATTGAATTTTAAGCCCCATCGTAGACACCAGGTGGGAAAGACAATCCTCGCCATATGAACTCGTTCCGAATATTTTACGACATTCATTCAATAACTTACAGCTTGAAGCAGTATTTTACACCAGGGAAACATATCCGTATGAAAGCTACCCCAGACTTGCACCTTTCATATAGTAAACATGGGGGAAATCAGGGGTTGGTATAAAATGGTATAAGAACTTTTTATTTATTTATTAAATCATATATTGTGGGTATCTGTTATGATCAACTTAATAGCGACGCTCCTGCGTCGCTCTTATGGTAGAACGTGGTAAAAATGTTCTGTTCTATTCTGTTCTAGATACATTGATAGAAAAAAATCTTTCGTCAGTCGGAACCGAATTCGGGGTAGCGAATAGCAACAACTATTCACGTCGAAATATTTGAAATATTGTGTTGACAAACATTTTGTTCGACTGCGGCTGCCCTTAATGGACGAATTAAACAAAGATACTTACTCAAGAATATAGATCTGTCGTTTTTGTTCCCGATAGATCATGACAACATGACGTCACAGTTTTGCTTAGTATTAGGTCACATGGTTGCGTTCGGTTAACTGCATAGTGCACGACCTTTGTCGCACCGAGCGACGAAGGTTCGTATGAAACAAAACGACCTCCTTTATTTCGGAATGGTTTATCCTAAAAATGCAGATCTAGAACTTTATGTTGTACGGAAAGCATTGTTAATTGTGCAAAAAGAAAAACTGAAGAATTTTATGGCCCATGCCCTTGTGTGTCCCTGATCATCTGGGTAAGGTCCTACCCGGTGAATCTTTTTACTGCCTGCTCTCTGAAAGAATATTGCTTTCCTAATTGCCCATTTACTCTGCTCCCTAAATCTCCAAACGTTAATGCTTGCTCCCCAGATCCCTGAAAATAAATGACCTTCTCCCTAGATCCGCAAGACACCTGGCAGGGCCCCAGGGTGAGGATGAGGAACTTATCAGCTTTTAAAATCATTGGCGCAATAGGAGCAGAGCGTCGCGCCAAAGGTGGTGCCTTATATCATATTAAGGTGATCAAAACAGATACTCAAAATGCATGATTTTATTAAGAATAAGTGTAATAAATGCAAAGATACAATCAAAATCAGCTTAATTGTAAAACAATTTCTACAAACGAAAATGTTTGCATTATGATAGAGTAGAAAGTCGGAGTCGTCTTTAACTTACAAAATTACGATAAACTGTATTAGCGCCCCACAGTATATTCAGATTTTACTTCTTCGTTTCATTCACAAATCGTTTCGATAATTTCGTTATTCAGAAAGCTTCCGGTATGTCAGTTTGAGTATACTTTTGGCTCAGAAACAAAAATAAGCCAAAATGTAAAAACAAGTTGCTTATTACATGTAAATACCATATTGCCGACAAACATTGCTGGCTCATTGACAACATGTTGAATTTCACAAGTGTGGCCTACATGGAACAATGTTTTATTTATAATAACAAGGCTTAGCATTGTCGTATTACAATTGGAAAGCACACTTGCTCATTAGGTGCTTTAAGAATTTTTGTATACATCCTATGCGTTGTGTCCCATTTACTTTACACTATTCCAATGTTCTTTGATGCAACGTGTATTAATTTCTCTGTGCATAGCTGATATAATCATACTGTTTTGTGGACTTTGTCAGGTGAATAAGAAAATAATTACCGTTTCCTCACAGGATAGGATGTTCCCATCGGAATTTCGTAATACCTCTACACGCAAGAAAGTGAAACGAGGTACCGAAGTGGAGCGGAGTGAAAGTTAGCCAGCTGATCTATTTAAATATGAGAAGCTTGAGGTGTGTCGATTTGACTCAGTGAAATAATTGCAAAAGGGACGTTTACCTGAGTATAAATGATGCAGAAATGTATATATTCTTACCTAGAATACTCATTGGGTCCGCTATCGTCGTGACGTATAGGTCAGAAATTGCGAGATTAACGATAAAGATCGACTCGACATTTCTAACGCTCTTTGTCGACGCAATCGCCAACAGCGTCAGGGTATTTCCGATGGTTCCGATACATGACGCCAGTGCCAAGACAAGAATCGTTGGCCACGCTGCCCATGGTTTATTATGGAGGAACTCATGCTTTCCGAATACATCAACGCTACCAGGCTCCACGTTTGTATAATTAATATTCATGGTCGAATGTATTTTGGTGCGTTTCCCTTCTGAACTTCAGTGTTGTTTTTTTTCAGAGTTTTCTTACAGAATTAATTAAGTTTTATTTCCGTTTAAAACAACAATCTTTTCTTTTTTCATTCTATTCCTTCATCCATGTTTGTCTGTCGTGGATGCGCGTTTTTGTCTATACGTTAAATATGGTTAGCATATTGACCGACAACTAGTAAAACATGACTTTATATTGTTCACAAAATGTTTGGATGGACTGCATACTTTAACCTAGTCGCACTTATAGATGTCTTACATATGAGTTATATAAGCTATTTTATACTAAATATAGAAAGTTGACAGACAAAAATAATTACATCTTTTCCTTTCCTTATTGTTTTCTGAGTCCCATTTTGTTTCTCATATTAATGTCAATGTATACAAAATAAGAAACTTTGCCTGATATTATCTACTCCATTTTATCAGACCGTCTCTGTTGGTCTGGCAACGCAATTTAACGCCTAAGAGCGTTTCCAAAAGTGTCACTGAAGTGTCTGCATTTTCATGATAACACCACCAAAGGACTCAGAGATTAAATGTCTGAAATATTTATTTCTAAATCCAACCAGAATAAATGGTGCCGAAAATATTTCTAAAATGCCGTTCTAAAGCTAATGTCCCATCGGATTACCACAACTATATAGCGTTCTGAAAGTTATATTATAACACAATTACTATCCACAAAAAGATTTATCACGACATTAACGTTTTATTCATTGCCTCATCTACGCATTAGGAGTACAAGCACGTGTAATTTAGTGCCCCAAGTTTCCACCTTTTATCTAAAATTTTGAAAGTGCATTTTACATGAAACATATTGATGGACACTCTTGGATGTGTAATGCGTACCCTTAAACATATTTATTTTATGCGGAACAAACTCAGACACTTCTCATCTAAACTTATCATTTTATAACCTAATGCAAAGTTGTGTTGACGTATTTTGTCGTCGTTTCAGATATCTTCTATAATGTCCCATTCGCCGCAGATAATCTTGCAAGCAATTACTTAAATAGCCTTTGGAAATGTTGAAATCTAAAGTTGGTGTCTGCATTAGGCAATAACGGTTATAAAGAAATATCTTGGCCGTCGGCTTTGAATAAGAAACCAAAACTACTTTAATTTAATCTTTTACGCGCCATGTCGTATGACAAGATGCCTTCTGGAGTCAATGAAGGGACAGAACCATAACTGTCATGCGTTTCTATAAATTGCAGGTAGTTTCATCAATTTTATGGTTCAATACTGGTGTCTGTGACAAGAAGGTGCTCTATGCACACTCACATTTATAGCTTGGTTAAAATTTGGATCCTGGCTTTGTCTCCCTTAGAGAATAAAATATAATGGTTTGATCCTTTGGAAGCAGTAAAACATTCAAAGGGAGATAGTATGGACTAAATTCCCCTTAGAGAAACAGTTAAGTTAAAAATAATAATTTGATTAAAGGGATGGAACTTGCCCTACATGCTTAGAATGATAATTTTACAAAACAATTTATAAGCCACTTATTCCTGGAAAAGCCTTCTAGTGTCAACTGATGCGTTCACATGAAGCGACCAGGGCCCAGTTGTTCAAAACTTTGTTAGCTTAACGCTGTCGTTATAAGCTCTCAATTTGTTAACTATATATTAATTCAAAAGCAAATACACTGAGTTTTTTGTTGAAAAAATGTGAGAATCCTTTGCATTGCAAAGGATTCTCAAATTTTTTCAACAAAAAATAATAGTGTATTTGTAATATCGCCATTTGAAATTTTAACCAATCGTTAACTAACGACATTGTTAATTTTGAACAACTGGCCCCAGGTGTTGTCAAGTTGATCATTTCAGTTGTTTCACTGAGGTTCAGAAACTATCCATTTATCGTAGTTTTTCAGTTATTAGCAAGATAAAATACACCTTTTCACGAAATGAAGTTCCCGAAAAAGTAATTTCGGACAACGGTCCGTGTTAGGCATCCCAGATGTTTTCAGAATTTGCATGAGAAAGGGACTTTGTCTATATTCCTCTCCAAATTTTCCCCAAAAGCAATGTCGTGCATGAAAAGAAAATACTAAATGAAAAACACATTTTGTCCAACTCTACCCGTGCATGTTAGAGTACAGACATGTACCTTTGGTCCGTCTTTCCCTACTCATGATGGGTCGCCGTTTGAGACATTTTTGGCATCCACTCATTCATCTCTTGCCTCAAGTCGTTGAAATAACTTATGAGATCAATTTCGCCAAAGACTCATTCATACACGGAGAAGCAGACTTCTGCATATAACGTTTGATATAGACGGAATATTTGCATCGGTAATCCGTTAAACCTCTCCATAACGACGGAAATGGGATAATTATATTGCGCCTTTGGTCGAAAATCAAAAATTAGCAAAAACTGCAAAGAAAAGAAAAACTGTTTTATCTTAGATCATATACGGCACATGTGACTGAAATTATAAATATTCTATTTGTATAAGTATGCATATTCATAAAATACTTCATGTTTTCTGTAAAACACATCACATATATCTAAAAAATAAATCAGGGGAGGCTACTTATTCGCTACTATAGAATAAGCGACAAAAAGTAGAACATCCTTTGTTTTTCAAATTTATTTTAACTCTGTGGGACATGCATGTGTTCATCAGAATATTGATGCTTCTGCTACAAATACATAACAAAAATTCAAATGACAATCAACAAATAAAGAAGCTAAAAGCTGCTTACGAAATCCATAATCAGTTCGACCATAGTCTGAATGCAACTAATGCCAAACTGTCAGGGAAGTGGATCGAGGTGCCGAAGGGGAGCGGAGTGACAGTTAGCCAGCTGATCTACGTTTGATACACTTCACGCTTACCAAACGATAACGATAATTATTATTATATATAATCGTTTTAATTATATACGACGCTCATCCAAAGTTCTCAGCGTTTTTTTTTTCTAAGATATTGTGTTAATTGCTTCGGCTGAATGGACATGTAAATCTAAGTGACATTTTTACGACTCAGTCTTGATCAGCGGTATCTTAATTACCCTGAAACACAACACAAAAATGTGAATACAGCCTAAAACACACCCGATTTCTACACAAACCTGTCAGTGATGATCTCACCAGACATCAAAGAAAGAAGCTGCTAGAACTTAAAGAACAGGGTTATTCAGGTTTGTTCTATAAGGGACAAGTACACACCAGACGAAAGAAAGTCAATGGGAAGCATGTTAGTAATGGAACATCGATGGCGAGCTCTGATCAAACGGGTTCAGCTTCCGAAAATTCGTTAAATTTCGTAAAGCGACGGCGGCTAGGGGACGCGACCGACTCTATGTCTAGTCCTTTTTTTACCATCGTCTTCATTTCCGACGTCTAGTATGGACACAAGTTCTATAGAAATACACGATGAAAATGCCAAAAATGGAACAAGTGTATTAGATGAACCAGTTTTAAGAGGAAGTACTATGCCCCACTTCTACCAATCCGGCCAAGGCACCCATAACACCACACTAAAATTCTTTGCTGGTACACCGAGAGACTGACTAGTAAAATATACGATAATGAATTCCTGGAATATCTATCAAGTATTCATATTTTTGGCTCACTAGAAACGTGGGAGTGTGAACCTGATCAATTTATAAACTTTACAAAAGACACAAGTACCTATTTTGCCCAGCAACAAGACTGTCAAAATATGGACGAGCTATGGCAGGAACTGTCGTGTATATTGAAAATTCTATTGCTAACCAAGTTAAGCGTATTTATAACGACTGCACATTTGGTATATTTTTACATTGTAGTAAGACATTGTTCAATTCAGATAGTGATATAATACTAAGTTTCGTTTATCTCCCTCTTGACAATTCACCGTTTTACGGATGAAGCTTGCATACAATTACTTGAAAGTTGTTTCCTACGGCCAGAACTTTTAAATCGAGACGCAAGCTTGTTAATTATGGGTGACTTGAACGCTCGTGTGGGTACGATGGACGATTTTATAAACGATAATCATCATGTGCCGTTGCTTAATGACTATGAAGAGTACTTATTGACGAAGGGATCGAACAGAGACATTCATGCGACGAACAAACTGACAAATTCGGATTAAATTTGATTCAGTTTTGCAAAACTAAAATGGTACATATTTGCAATGGAAGGTACGGTGACGATCGATGTATTGGACGGAGTACGGGGAAATAGTGTCATTGACTACGCATTATGTTCACATACAATTGCACATATGGTTCGTTCATTTGAACAGAATCATCTCATTTTCCCGTATGTATTGGCCTTACATGTGCTACTTCACAATGGACATCTTCTGCAGACGTAACGCGTCATCCTGATAATAGAATGGGCAAATATTACATAAACGAGAAAAACATGAGTCAATACACGGATAATGTAGTATCACAATTTACAAATGAGTATATACAATCATTAATTACAAAAATTGACAATAGCAGGATTACAATAGATACTATCATAGATACATTAGTATATATGCTGAAACCATGTGCCGAGTGTTGTTATCGCAAACGACAAATATACACTAAAAGTCAGCCAAGATGGTTCGATGCAAAGAGTAAAACTTTGAAAGCCGAGAAATGTAGGTTATTACGTTTGTTCAGACAAGAACGAAGCAATGCAAATTTAGTGGCATGCACAAGGACGTTCTCGCTTTAGAACGCATTGCGATATTCAGAAAAACCTATATCATCAAAATTTACTAGACGAGTTAGTGTTGAATTCTGACAATCCAAAATCATTTTGGAATAAACTTAAGCGAATGTGTAATTCACGGTAACAAACATTAAATGATATTACCAAGGAACAATGGGTTGAGCACTTCGAAAAGTTGTTTAAGGATAGGCCTAATCCTGAAAATAACACTGAAAACATAGATGATATTGAATATGACATTATCGAAGGTGAACTAGAAGACATTGTTTTTAACTCTGAGATAACCGACGAAGAGATTCTAAAATCCGTAAAATCATTGAAGCGTGGAACTAGTGCAGAAACAGATGAACTAATTCCAGAATTTTTCATTAAAAGCGTAGACACTATTTTATTATTAATAAACAGTTTATTTAACAGAATTTTTGACACTGCCGATTTCCCAACGTCATGGTGTAATTCGGTCATAGTGACATTGTATAAGAAGGGCGACGCAAATATCCCGGACAATTATAGAGGAATATCATTATTGAACGTCTTCGGTAAAATATATACCAGTATACTCACGAGAAGAGTAACATTTTATACCAATACATACGATAAGATAAATGAATTCCAGGCAGGATTTCGTGAGGGATACCGCACAATTGATAACGCATTTATACTATATAGTCTGATTACTAAATACTTATCAAAGACGCGTGGAAAGCTATATGTCGCATACGTTGACTTAACGAAGGCCTAGGACCTAATGAATAGAAACAAATTGTGGAAAGTCGTTAGCAATACTGGGATAAAAGGAAAATTGTATAAGAATCTACTAGCAATGTATGAATTCGTCAATTCGTGTATAAGAACAAGAGACGGTTTAACTGACTTTTTCAAGCGTCCATTTGGCCTAAAACAGGGATGTTTGGCATCGCCCATATTGTTTTCCATATTCAAAAATGAATTTGCGAATGAAGTTGAACGTAGCGGATTAAGTGGAGTGCAGTTGTTTCCAGACTTGGTTGTAATTTTACTACCTATGTTCGCTGATGACCTAGCGTTAATTTCCGATTCGGTTTTAGGACTACAACGTTTATTGAACTTATTATATTCTTTCTGCAAAACGAAAGACCTTGAATATATTTAAACAAAAGTGGATGTTTACAAAAATGGTGGAACTCTTGCGAAAACCGAGAAGTGGTCATACGGTGGCGAAACTTTAGAGGTGGTCCCGTGTTTTACATACCTAGGATTGAATTTTACATGACAATTATCACTGGAACAAATGGCGAACGATCAAGCAACGAATGGTAAACGTGTCCTTGTATCAAGTTTATCAAAGTTGTATCGATACGGTCAACTAACTAATAATGTATTCTTCAAAATATTCGATACAAATGTACCCCCCATCCTTATGTACGGAGCAGAAATATGGGGCATTCAAGCACGACAGGAGGTAGAACGGGTCCAATATTGTGCGTTTAAACGTTTTCTCTGTGCCCGACACAATTCAACAAACGACGCAGTCATGGGGGATCGTGGACGATATCCATTATATGTAACTATGGCTATTGTATTTAAATTACGAAAATGCAGGACCATAGATATGTCAAAAAGTGCTATAAGATGCTCAAGTGCTATGATGAAGCTGGTGGTATAAACTGGGTGAGTGCAATTAGGCAACTCTTATGTTATAACGGATTCGAATACGTTTGGGAAAACGAGGGCACAGACAATGTAAATCAATTCCTGGCGTTATTTTTACAAAGACTGAAAGATCAATACTAAAACAGTGGCATGTACGAATCAGTGCGAACTCTAAACTGACTTCATATATAGGCTTTAAACAAGTACAGTATATGAACATGAACATTACTTAAATATTATAATGAACAGAAAATATAGACGTATTATATCCCAATTTAGAATTTCTGCTCATGACCTAGAGGTGGAGCGTAATCGGTACAGTGGTATTGGTAGATGTGATAGATGTGATAGAAGTTGTGTCGCAGAGAAATCGAAAGTGATTAATTACCACTTTGTATTAATATGTATTATGTTTAAGGATTTACGACATAAATACATACCCGTATATTACCGTTTATCACCGTATATATATAAGTTTAACAGGCTAATGAGTGCACGTGATGAGCAAACAATATTAAATTTAGCCCTGTATCTATATCATGCAACAGACAGACGTAAAAGGTATTTGCAACAAGCAAACAAAAGTGATAATCTGTATATTATAAACACCAGTACATATATGTTACATTACAGTATGTGTATTTTATTGTGTTATGGGCCGGTGGCCTAAATCAATAAAGAATTTGTCATTGTCATTGTCATTGTCACAAACCTGTTGGTTTCTCACGCTAAAATGGATTAAGACAAAATGCGATAACTCCCCGACCTCGATGAATGGATACAATTACCCGATTTTAAGCTCACCTGAGCCGAAGGCTCACAGGTGAGTTTATAGGATAAGCAGGGTCCGGCGTCCGTCGTCCGTAAGCGTCGTCGTCCACAATTTCAAAGAAGAATATTTCTGATGCTAGTTGGCCAATCTTTATCAAATTTGATGTGAACCATCATTGGGTTGGGGGATTGATTGCATTAGGTTTTGGAGCAGATTGTATCAAAATTGTGGTTTCCATAGCAACAGATAGCTCTCATAGACTTACAATGGGAAAAACTAAAAAACTAAAAAACTAAAAAATCTTCTTCTCTGAAACCACTAAACCCACAGCTTTGATATTTGGTATGTGGCAATGGCTAATAGTCCTCTTTATAAATTGTGCCATTCATGTCCTGGCCTCGCCCCGGGGGTCAATAGTCTCCATAGACTTACTATGGGAAAACATTAAAGCATCAATATCTTAAAAAACAAGTTGGGGGATCTTGGTCAAATTACACACACAGCATCACTGTGTAGTAGGAAAGGTTGCATATTGTTTTTGGGCAGATCAGACTGGAACTCTGGTTGCCATGGCAACATATATGTTTTAATTGAAAAAGAATAAAAAAAAATCTTCTTCTCTGAAACCACAAGGCCCATAGCTTTGATATGTTTCATTAGCTAATGTTAGTATGTTTCATTGTCTAATGGTCCTCTGCCACAGCTTTTATATTTGGTATGTGGCAATGGCTAATGGTCCTCTACATAAATTGTGCCAGCCATGCCCCTGGGGTCAAATTTGGCCACGCCCCTGTGGTCGATAGTCTCCATAGACTTTCAATGGGAAAAATAAAAAAAAATCTTCTTCTCTGAAACCACAAGACCCAAAGCTTCTATATTTGGCATGTAGCAATGTTTGTTGGTCCTCATTATAAATTGTGCCAATCATGCCCCTGGGATCAAATGTGGTCACGCCCCGGGGAGTCGTTAGGTCTCCATAGACTTACTATAGAAAACCATTCAAAATTCAATATCTCCAAAGCCAGTAGGTGGATCTTGATCAAATTACACACACATCATGACTTGACAGATCGGACTGGAACTCTGGTTGTCATGGCAACATATATGTTTTAATGAGAAAAAAAAATAAAAAAAATCTTCTTCTCTGAAACCACAAGGCCCATAGCTTTGATATGTTTCATTAGCTAATGTTAGTATGTTTCATTGTCTAATGGTCCTCTGCATAAATTTGCCAGCCATTCGCCTGGGATCAAATTTGGCCACGCCCCGGGGGTTGATAGTCTCCATAGACTTACAATGGGAAAAACTAAAAAAATCTTCTTCTCTGAAACCAGAAGGCCCAGAGCCTCTATATTTTGTATGTATCAATGTTTGGTAGTCCCCATTATAAATTATGCCAATCATGCCCCTTGGGTCAAATTTGGCCATGCCCCAGGGGTCAAAAGTCTCCATAGACTTAACTAGGAAAACATCCAAAATTCAATATCTCCAAACAGTAGGCAGATCTTGATCAAATTACACACACAGCATCACTGGGCAGTAGAAAAGCTTGCATATTGTTTTTGGGCAGATCGAACTGGAACTCTGATTGGTCGATTCTCAATGAAATAATAGATTTAATTTAATTCCCATGAACTTACAATGTGATAATCTCTGATGTGAGCTACAGGACCAATGGTCCTCTTGTTGATTATCGTCCTGGAAGAAAAGTTATTAATCAAACAACACAGCGCATGCAACAATTGTTTACCTTTTTAGGTGCTCCGATGCGGATCCGGCGATTGCTCCTATCGATTTTCTTTCTCAATTAACGGTTGTGCAACCGATTGCGATTATCTTCACAATTGTGCTGCTAATTGATTTTAATGGTCTTTAATCGACTCCTGTTGAAAATTGCAAAATAACACTTAAACCAGTAATTGTCTTTGGCTCCATGTTGCCAAATCTATAGGGTCACTGAAGAGGCTTAAGTAGCCGAACCATCCCCTTTCTCATTAATGCGTTCACTGCTCTTAACGGGTCTCAGTTTTATTTTATGGCCACATGACCATACTGATGTCATGCTCATATGAAATATCAGTCTTTTATGACATTTTTCTCAAGATTGACTGGATAGTCAAAACATAAATCACACTAAATCATGGTATGTGTGTTATTTAAAACATAAAATAAGCATTTTAAACACAAAGCGTTTGGGATCTTGTTAATCTCAACCATCTTGGACGCCATCTTGAATTTTGAATTTTTCAAACCATGCAATGATGCCAGAATGCCATAATGTTTTCAACTGGCATGGTCTAGAGACCAGAAAAAGACAGCAAGGACAACTAGAGAAGTGATTTTTTTTATTTCAATACATATTTTATGTTGGTTTTTGCAATATTTTCCGCCATTTGTCGGCCATTTTAAATATTCCAAAATGCTCAATGATGCCAAGGTGGCATCACTCGGATTCTTCATCTGAAAGATATCAAGAAGTGAGAACAAAGAAAATATTTTATGCGGCACATATTTCCAGGTCACAGGCCAAATCCATGTTTGGCAACTGGATAGCATTTGGATAATCTAAATGTATATTATGGAAAAGGCATGTTCGCTCAACTATGTGTTCATAAGAAGAAACTGTTACAAACTCATTAAAAATGGGAGCCTACGCAGAAAATTTTCCACGTCTACGGTAGTATGGAGACGCGATTTAAAAGGACCACAGAGTATCTGGTTTCTTTCATTTTTTGTATGCTAAATTGATGAATATAGATTTCGACAAAAAATATGTTCTTTGTTTCCGTTAGCGCTTTTGTGACAAACTGACTGACATTTGGACAATATCAAGGAGTTCAACGGAAATTTACATGAATTTTGCGTTATATTAAAAGCAAATTTGCCATTTATTAGAAAAAAAGGCATCTTGACATCATTCAAGTACATTAATGGCTTGATCCAGACCAGTAAAATGCAGATGACGTATTCAAGATCCGGCTTTAATGACTGTTCTGTGCAACAAGATGCACATTGCCTGGATGGTATCAGCTTACAACTTACAGGCATGTTCATAAAAGCCTATGTTCAGACGTTCAGCTTAGATGATACTTGTTCTAAACATTGACGATTTCAACGTTTTGCAACCAACATAAGCTTAAGTGGTCTCAACATGGCGGCCAAAATTAATTTCAGAAACAGTCTTAAGTCCAATTCGCATGAGTCAAATATACACGTAAATATAAACGTGAGTAGAATACTCCGGTGAGTAAATACTTGTGTTAAAATTAATCATTTCTGGATTTAAACCTGTTAATTCAAGTTTGCTTTATTTGCAAAACAATGAGAGGCTGCTTCGAGGTGTTTTTGTAGGACTCGGTCAACATTGGCAGCAGAGGAGAATCTTGTAATGGTCAGGCTTAACCATAGCAGGTATACAGTTGCCTATTATCATCCATTCACTCGGAATTTACAATGCCACATGTAGTGAATTCTCACTAAGAATGACGAAGAAATAGTGTGGCTGTCTGGCTGACTGCACTCCACATGATAGTGTTGAATGGCAATAAACTCTTATTCAACAACAATGTCAACAGTTTCAGAAACTGTCATTTAATCAGAAATAATAAATTGGTCGCTATTCATGACTGTATAACTTTTTGCAGACAAATCTTATTTATTCTGACTTATAACAAGCAAAATGAGCCGTCTCATGAGACAACCAGCAACATGCATAATGTGAAATCAAAAGCGCAGATCAGCTTCAAATTTTAGGCTTTAGACCCCAGTGAGACTGTACTGTATACATGGAAATTATCGAATAACAGTTACCCAGACGGGCTTGATCTGACAAAATTTCTGTTATGTTCATGTAACATTCTCAAACAAAAATAATTGGACCCACGGTCACCTCAGTGAATCATACTTGGATCATGATCCGTTAATGATCCGGAAGTAATCAAATTTGCCATGCAAATGAGCTAACGGATCACTAATTTAAATATATTGGGGCGGTCTTTTGTGCAATGGATCATCTCAAGCTCACTAACAACATACAGTGTACTACAAAATCACAAACGGATCATTAATGAATCACAAATTGATCACCAACAGATCATGCTAACGGGCCACCTTCAAATCACATTGTAACAAATCATTACTGGATCATACTCACGAATCACCTTTGGATCATATTGTAACAAATCATTACCGGCTCCCTGACTTTCAGCATAAGATTAATGTATAATCGAGTATTAAGGGTCACAAATGGATCATTATTAGTTCACTTGGAACAAAGGACACTTTAAATACCAGGTCAAGGACATACATAGAACACAAAGTCGTTTGTCTACACTTGTAAGTTCAAATACATGTATTTAACAAACGTTTGTGTCTGGTACTATAATATAGAGCCGAGTTACTGGGATTTGCTGAGAAAACCAAACACTTTCTCCCAATTCTGCCCATTAGAGAAAACATAAAATTTAGCGGCATACATATCAAAAATGTGCAGAGAAGTATCAATGTCTGCAGAAAAATCGAAATCGGGGGTATTTGCATGCATTAAACATGGTAAAGAATAATTACTTACCAGCCAAAGTTAATTCCAACATATCATTCACTTTAACAATCATGCAAATGTATTCTTTAACGTTCTTCTGGATCTTTCACACACTCTGGCTTTTAACCTAAAGTTTGAATTGCGCGCGCATTCGGCTGTTACAATTTACACTTCATTGAGTCAGGTGACACAAAATATTACAGCTTATTCCCGCTCTGAGCTTCGGTATCTATGTATGTACGCTCTTACATGCTTGTACATTATAGAGTCCAAAAACGAAAAAGAATGTCGCCATTAGTTACAAATAAAACAAGACAAAAGCTTTAAAGCACTTAGTACCAATCGACAATGTCGGATGTGAGTTAGACAAAAAGAGTATCTCCGGACTTTATTTCTGTGGGAAAAATCTTATAACGGATCACTCTCAGATCACTTCGAAAATATCAGTTTTACAACATATCACAAAAAGACAAACCTAAGATGTAACAACTCATTATCAGATCACCTTTCCTTGGTCCAAAAACGAAAGCTTAAACGTATACCAAACAGATCAGTCAAATAAATCATTAATGGATCACTTTTAAAATGATTTTGTGATCTATTAGTTTCTTATTTAACAGATCACAAATAGATACTATTAATGGATCACAAAAAGTGATCCAAACATGATCTTGATATGATTTAAATGTGATCCATTTCATAATATTTTTGTTTGTGCTATTAACAAAAATGTTAATCAGATATTTGGTGTAAGGAGTGTCAGATTTTTGTACGACATTTTTCACTGAAGTCAAAATTGAAAGCTATCATACTGCATCAAATTAAGAAACAGAAATGGAAGAGCTTCAAAATATAAAAAAAAATGTGAATAAAGAGATGAAAATAATGAACAACACCACCACTCTGGTTTTCAGATTTTTATATTATCGCGCGCAAATCAACTGGGGTCTAAAAATAATGAGTGTAAGATTTCAAGGTTATTGGTCAACAAATATTTTAATACATGTGGTTGTCATTTATTTTCTTGCTGTTTATACTAGGCTAAGGCCCCCGGAAAGTTAACATAGCAGTTGGTTTATAGCTTTGTCCCTTGTTTACATTTTTATGAGTGTTTTATTTAGTTATTTATTTTAAGTAAGAAGTGTATGATTTTTTTCCACTCTACAGCTAAAAATTCAAAGAAACTCCATCATTTTAAGAACCATCTTTTATATTTTATTGAATCTTTTCAAAATAATATACCGTAACTTGGTAGTATTACGGTATAAATAAAGAAATGTTTGTCTGCCAAATAACACTTTAACCAAATGTCACACTTTGGGACCATTTTTGGAAACTGCCCACATTCTGGTTGAAATCAAATTGTGCTTTGTCATTGAAAATTCCATTATGGGTTTTAATAATAAATTAGAATTATTGTATATGATTGAGTATGCATCACTTTTTTCTTCAAGTATTCAAAGTATGGATGATTGCATAACGTCGTCTAATTGGCACTTATGTTACGTCTACACTGGGCCACATTCTCACCACGTCCTTACTACGTCCTTATTAAATTAAGGACGCGGTAAGGACGTGGTTCGCTCTTGTAGGACGTGGGAGGAACGTAGTAAGGACGTAGCGAGGTCTTGATGGACGTGAAGGTCTTGGTTAATGTTACGTCTTCACTGGGCCACGTTTTCACCACGTCCTTACTACGTCCTAAAAATTAAGGACGCGGTTAGTACGTGGTACGGTCTTGTAGGACGTGGGAGGAACGTAGTAAGGACGTAGCGAGGTCTTGTTGAACGTGAAGGTCTTGGTGAAATTTTGAACATGCTCAAAAGAAACGTGGCGAGGACGGGGTGGAATTAGAACGCAGAACGCAGAAAGGACGTGGTAAGGACAAAGTAGGAATTTGTAGGACGTAGTAAGAACGTAGTGCAAACGTCGTAAGGTCTTCATGGACGTGGTATACGAACCTGTTGCAGACCATCAAGACCTCACTACGTCTTCACTACGTCCGCGCTGCGTCCATCAGGTTCTCGATAAGACCCTACCCCGCTTCTAGTACGTCCATATCACGTCCTAGAAGACTTCACTGCGTTCTGATTACGTCCTTGCGGTTCCAAACACGTCCTCTGTAGGTTCTTACCACGCTCACGCTCACGTCCTCCCCGTTCTATTAATTTCTTTTTAATAGACTCGTTCCCCCAAGCAATAGCTTGCTGGTCAATCATTTTGAAATGTGAAATGTTATATGATTTGAAAATAAAATTGAGTTGAGTTGAGTTGAAAAAAATGAACCGAGAAGTACTCTTGCAATTCGCTCTTCTTCAATAACACCAAAACTTACCCGGTGCACTTGCAGAATAGGATGAATATTGCTGGGTGCGCCCCTAGCTATGAGCTATGAAAATGGACATAATGATGAAGATGATGATGATGATGATGATGATGATGATGATGATGATGATGGGAACCTAGTGGAAACGTGAAGGTGGTACGGACGAGGTAAGGACGTGGCGGGTACGTAGTGAGGACGTAGTGTGAACTTACAAACCATTAATTGTTTCATTTGACCCCGTCCTCACCACGTTCTTGAATTGATTAGGATGTAGTGAGGACGTAGTGAGAACGTGGCCCAGTGTAGACGTAATGTTTGTGATTATAACGATTCACGACCTAAAGAGGTCATTAGTTACTGAATTACGGATGCGTAGGAAACTTCAGTACAATTTTTCCAGACAAAACAGAAGCAGAAAGACGACTGAGTCCTGCTGAGTTCTTATTTCTGCTTCATCACCATCATTACGAAAACTTGCCATGCAAAATATGGATTATTTCTGCTGTAAAAATCTAAATTTCATTCGGGAAATTATATTTTGTTCAAAACATTAATTGTGGGTACACTTTAAGCGAAATGGTTCTCATGAGTACCAGCAATGTATGTTTTGGATCTATGTTACCCCAGCAAACCCCAATTTCAATGGTATAAAATCTGGTATAAGGTGGAGGATCTTTGCACGGATATATTGGCAAGATTGATTTAAGTTGTTGTTTTCTTAGATGCTTCATTAATGAGCTAGGGAGTAGGTCGAGGATTGGAGTTCAAATGTCTTCTTGTAATTTCTAGGTGTTTCGTCTGTGAGCTTTGTGTTATGTGTTGTTGTTTTTCTGTCACTTTCTGTTTTCTGCACGCCGCATTCGACTTTAGCATGACTAGCATCGCGTTTATCCTGATGACCACATTCCTGGAAAAAAGACATCATGCGTGGTGTTTTATCTTAAAAATGTCTAGTAGTGGGGTCAGTTGTTCAAACTTAACGATGTCGTTAATGAATGATTCATTAAAATTCCAAATGACAATATTACAACTACACTTATCTTCTTCTAAAAGACGCTGTATCTTTTTTTTTGGACTTTCTATTTTACCACAAAGACAAAACACAGACGGGAAAGAAAAATACTTTCAGAAATCGCTGGAAGAGACAGATGCCTTTATATCCACCTCGAAAGGTAAATACGTGTATCCTCTATATCTTTTACAGATTTTGATAAAGCTAGTCGTTTGTTTGGAGACACATCTGCTTTTCATTACGAAAACTTGTCCATGCAATATACAGAGATATTTAAAGATGTAAAAACTGAAAAATTTCAGTAGAAAATCTTTGATATTTTTCTTATTTTTGTTCAAAACTTAAATTGTGGGTACTCGTTAGAACCGCCTCGCCGAGGCGAATCTAACGAGTACCCACAATCTATGTTTTGGAGCAAAAATAAGAAAAATAGGTATACCCCTGCAAACCCCAGTTTTACTATATAAAGTGGGGTTTGAGGGGGTATACATTACACGAACATGTTTTCCTGATGTTTGGCATCAGGCAAACATGTCCATGAAATGTATAGGGTTTGTATACTACATGTACATGTACATGTATATAGACATACATAGGGCATTGTGATGAACACGAAGCAGACCGAGGTACTCTTTCTAAGTGAATGTCCACTCCGTGTAGGGGTACAAGCAGGTGTCGGTTGGACAAATGTCAAAGTATACGCTATAAACTGGGGATAAGGCCTTAGTTACAAATGACAGTGCATTATATTGTGCTTGATGTATCAAAAAGTCGTTTGAAATAGGGTTGTATCTGCATAAGTTTTCTTTCCTCGTTTCAATGTTTTTTTTTTTTTTTTTTTTTTTGGTTAAGTGGGTCCTTGAAACCCAGCTTGGATCATCTATGGTTTCAATTGCTTTAGGGTAATTAATCCAATTTTCTGAATTAAGGATGTTCGCTGCCAATGAAAAAGTATTCAAACTGTTTTTCTAACCACTCTTTTTTGATTCCAAAATACAACACAAGACATTTGAAAACAAAATAAATATAGGGTAGTGTGCATTTTTTCAAGCTACAGGCCTCTGAATGAGACCTCTGAGCACCATGTTTTAAATTTGGTAAAATTAATTTAATTTTTAATTCTTTGAAACATACCTGTCTTGAACAAACATGCACCTAGAATGCTTTCAAAAGTCATAATATTTACGTAACGCAGACTATTTTGGACCAAAAGCATAGAAAAAATTGCAACTTGGAGTGGATGACAAAATTTTACGATTCCTTTTTCAACCCTACCCCCATACTTGAAAAGTTGGAAAAAATCAATATTTTGAAATGTGCCAAATTCATATTTGTTGATTCAAACTTTAACTTGTATTTTCACACAACATAGAACTTGGTAATATTGTTCGAATAAAAGAAAGAAATATATAGGGTAGTGAGCATATAAGAGAGAACCAACAACTTGAAAATCGCCATTTTCAGCCTTTCTTCGGCTGTTTTGTTTCTAAAAGTCCATTTCATAAAACCACCTTAAATTTTAAAACCAGCACACTAAAGACAAAAAGACTGACTTAGAAGACCATGTACACATACACTGCTGCTAAAATAAACATCGAACTAGTGCAATTAATTTTAAGATGTGTAATATTCAAGTTTAATCTACCCTATCCCCTAAATTTTACTGACAACTAAAATTTTCTGAAAAGTTGCAGAAAATGGGGTGAAAAAATGAAGTTTCTTAGATTGACAATTTTCATGGCTCATTCAATGCCTATCATCAATATGTATCCAAATATAAAATATTAGGAAAATATCTGCAACCGTTTACGAGATATTCAAGAAAAGAAAACCCGGAAGTTCCGAAATGTCAAATGTTAGCAGCGAACATCCTTAACCGTTTTTAATGCAACGATTGCATGGTTTATACAGTTTTCTGTGAGATAGTTAATGGCATTTCCAATTGTCATTAAATGTCTGCATTTACAGCCTCAACATATATAAGACTTGGGCGTCTTGACAGAAACTAGATACAATGCAGAACAGAAAAGAACAAAATGATATTTTCAATACCCACAACCTATGTTTTGGATCAATAGAAAAAATAGGTCTACCCCTGCAAACGCCAGTTCTTCTTTATAAAGGTGAGGCATAAGGGGGTAAACATACATGGACATGTTTTCCTGATGCCATAAAATGTTTTGTAACCAACTGAATACAAGTTCAAGTGTGATTGTAAATAAAGTTACCTGTCATTACTGTGCATCAATGCCTCGCTGCAGGCGAGCGTAATGCACATGAAGTGTTTCTAAACATCCTAATGAGTTTTCAGTTGAATAAGATGTACATTTCCTGATTGATATTAGATAAGACACGACTCAAGTATATTATGGTAAACGTCCATGAGGATTTGGACGCTTACATGTAGCATAGGTTTCTTAAATTTTCTGAAGTACTTAGCATATACGAAATATAATTTAGGACGAAATTTATGTAACTGGAAAGACAAGCATAATTAAAAAGACAAATGAAGTCACAATTGACAATATTACCCGCGGTAAGGTCTATTCCCTTTCTCATTTATATTTTCGCTGCTCTTATATGAACTCAGTTTTTTTGATCATCTAGTATATTGCTTCATCGAATGAGGCTTGTGAGCTGAACAGTAATCACTATACACTTTTCACAAATTTAGCACGATTGCTGTTTTAGAATTGTTCCGCATTGTCTCCAACGTTGCTTCGACGTTTTTAAGAACGTTTTAGTAGAGCCGGCATATTTCTTTTTGCACAGCATCTTTAGCTGCACACATTCACTGGTATTTCAATATTATTATATCGAATCATCAGAGAAGCAGCATACCATCACGTAAACGTGTCTGTGTGATGTATACCCCCTAATATCCCTCTTTAATATAGCAAAAACTGGGGTATGCAGGGGTTTTCCTATTTTCTTATTTTTGCTCCAAAACATAGATTGTGGGTACTTGTTAGAACCGCCTCGACGAGGCGGTTCGTCGAGGCGGTTCTTACTTGTACCCGCAATCTATGTATTGAGCAAAAGTAAGAAAATATCTAAATAAACATTCAATTTTTTACAACTTAAGAAAAAAATTGTATATTACATGGGCATGTTTTCGTAATGAAAAACTGTCCCGCTGCTATAATAATTGGCAGTCAAAATAAAGTTTCAACGTAAACCACTACTACGGACTAAAGATCAAAAATAAAATGAAATATTATTAAGCAAAAATCAAAATGAGCAAAAATTAAAATTAAAATAAGATAAAATGAAATAAAAAATAAAACAAAAAAAAAAAAAAAAAAAAAAAAAAAAAAAAAAAAAAAAAAAAAAAAAAAAAAACAATAAAATGGCGCGTTTTGTGGCTCTGTTTCGCATACGTTCCTCAGATTTTTCAAAAAATGACTTCAAGTTATAGCAATTAAAAAAAGTAGACAAAATGCACAATTTGGGGTGAATTACCAGACAAAGAAAAATGGATGGCTTTTTCTTTATGGGTTTGTAGCAGACAAGAACTCATTTATTTACATGATTTACATGTAACGGCAACATTAGAGTACATTTTCTGACTTGCTTATTTTTCCTAGACAAAATAACTATTTTGTCTTACATTTAGCTCTAAAGATGCCAAATACTGTTACATTGACTTTTGGGCCTGTATGACTGTTATTGTATAATAAATGAAAATAAACTGGGATATTTAATAAATGAATTTCATTTTTCTGATGTTCATGGAGCCATGAACCACACTGGGTCGCGTGCAATGTGAATGAACTACTTCTGGAGATCATGTAAGCTTTTGTAGCGACCCACTGTTGTACATACATGTAGCTCCATGAACATCAGAAAAATTATCAAGACGAACACATTTGCAAGAAAACGGAGAATTTACACAGTATGTGTTGAAACCGCGGAACGGCATCGATGATGTCATGACGTTCACAACGTCCAATTACATTTGTGATTGCCGTTTTTTATGACGTCAAGTTCGATTATGTGACGTCGCGTGACAAGATGTTGTTCATGGAACTATGAATCGCATTTCAGTTCTATAGATTCAGACTAAATGCATCAGAAATGTAAATATACAAGTAAATTTGCTTGAAGTCAAAGGACAGTACATTATTTAAAAGCCATAGAGTAACCATATTTTGTCTTATTCAACTTTCAACGTTCATGTGAACCAGAAATCTCATTTAGACAATAACCCTTCGCCTCGATTAGGTGACGATAATAAGAACCACCTGGAGGAGACAGTGAGTGCATCTGAAATCAGTACCATCACCTACATGTCTGACATGAGATGTTTCAAATGCCTGCAAAAATCGACCTCAGCCCATTCAGCGAATGTAACATCGACCGTGGTGGTTAATTTCAATCCATCAGGCTCCCATAAGATGCAAACACGTCTGACTTGATTATCTTCATAAGAGCAGTCACTTTTTTGAATCTTCAACATGGTCCCGCTATTCGTGGATTTGGGCATAGCTTTCTTTGACTTTTTTCAGACGTAACTACTTATTTCGATAGCTGCTAATATACTTTGCCGAATTAGATTTGGTTGGTTGTTATGGGTTTTAACGTCACACCAACAGCTAAGGTCATATAAAGACGTGACACTGGTTTATAGTCTCATCTCACAAACAGGAAAAGCCCGAGATTGATCCCTGATTCACAAGGCAAATGAAATAATCACTGTGCGACGGAGGCTTTTTGATTAAGCTTTGAGCCGTCTCGTAAGAAAACCAACAATGTGGTTTCCGACCAGGTCCGACACAAACCGATTAATACAAGCATAGAAGATGGCTAGAGGCTTGAAATTGTGTATTTAGGAAGAAGAAAAATTGTACTATCCGTGTAGTGAAACAAAGACGCTGATCAGCTTCGCAGTTACTGCGAAGCTGATCTGCGCCTTTGAATACGCATATGAAGATTGTTGGTTTTCACCTAATGCGGCTCATTTGAATACCGGCTTCCTGATCATTGCTTACTTTTAAAAAATGTACCTTTTGACTTTGTTGATTTTGCTTCGGTTTTTGAAGCTTGCTCCTACAGAATGTCAATCACAGACTTCTTATGTAAATTTTCCGATAGGTAAGGCGGAGAACACTTGCGATTGGATTTGGGTTTAGAAGTCTACTGGTTTAGTATGAGGTTATGATGTGACGACTGAAACTTCAGCTCTGGGAAATGTTTATCAGGTAGTACATGTACATGTTGCTTTCTTGAACGTCATTGCCATTGATGTTTCTTTTGCGTTGTCCTTGGTCGTATCAACTGAGCAATGGCCTCCGAAGTTTCTGTTTGTTTGAATTGACGCTTTGCGCCCCAGTCAACAGTTATGGTCATGTCGCGATGTTGCCTCCATTAAGTTTCATTGGCACAGATATTGGCAATGGCAACTTGTGTATCCATGATAAACTGGCTATCTTTTTAATATATGTCCCAGTTTCCATCACGGTTCTGTAACTAGCGCAGAATGTCACATTTTTGTGACACACTTTGCGCTTTAATAACAACAGTTAATTGCAGACTGGAAAATCTAAACCACCCTTTGATGTTACTTTTGATACCGGATCTAAAATTATTTTCGTATACAATATACTATATTTTGCCGACGCAGGATAGGCTTATACGCGGACAGGATGCAAACGACCTCAAAAGAGTTTGCAAAAACAAATTAAAACGAACTTTGTGTATTGATCTGAATTAGTTGATTTTGAAGTATCAGGATTAAACACGATTTCCATTATTGAGATTAGTCTTTAGGGATTACTCGATTATAATGAAGATTGTCCAAGTGCTTGAAAAATGCCTTCCACTTGGGAAACGATAATGAATCGCAAGTGATCGCTGATACTACATATCCCTATTGTAGACACACAAATGAATAGAACAGGCATATCATAACTTATAGGCATCTGCGTTAAAGACATGCTCGGAGCAAAGTTTCATTATGTCAATAGTTGTATTGGTCATCAGGAAAACATGTCCGTGAAGCGTCTACCCCCTTAAACCCCACTTTTATATAGAAAAACTGGGGTATGCAGGGGTATACCTATTTTTCTTATTTTTGCTCCAAAACATTGATTGTGGGTACTCGTTAGAACCGCCTCGGCGAGGCGGTTCTAACGTGTACCCACAATCTATGTTTTGAGCAAAAATAAGAAAAATATTAAAAAAAAATCAGCTATTTTTTTTCAATTTCTAAAGCTCAAAAATCTCTGTATATTGCATGGGCAAGTATTCGAAATGGTTAAGTCATTATTGACCCTTCCAGTATGGCGATTCTCTTTAATTTGCTCTGTCTTTCGTTTTATTTGGCCTGTAATGACAGAAAGGCTTTTTTCACTTCCAGTGACCAAAGTCGGTATACACTTTGGTCATGCCAGAATGTGTGCGACGCCTTATCCCATCTCCTGGAAAATATTTATATTAGATTTGGGACCAGGTTATACAGACAAATTGTTGGAATTCCGATGGGTACAAATTGCGCACTTCTCGTAGCTGATTTATTTTTATACTGCTACGAAAGAGATTTCATGGATTCTCTTAACCAGGATAATCAAGCTGATGTTATTGAGGCTTTTAATTCGAATTCTAGGTACCTCGATGACCTTTTGAACATTGACAGCCCTTATTTTGAAGGTATTGTCAATCAAATTTATCCACCTGAACTACAGTAATGAACAAAGCCAATATCTCAGATACCGAAGCCCACGTTTTAGATTTACATCTTTCAGTTGCAAATGGATTTGAATCTCATCATGGAAACATCTCCGTGTGGAACTTAACCCCTTCAAACCTATACTTATATAGTAAAATTGAGGTTTAACGGGAATCAATAATTGATGTTATTATGTAATTTTAAAGTCATTAATGCTAAATTATAACAAAAATCAACATAATAAACCATTGTTTTATGATAGGCAGGATAAATATTTGTAAAATTAAAATTTTAGATATTTAATATGTAATAAAAAGAAAGTCCAAAGTAATCATGGAGAAGTTTCCGTTATGTCTAAAATTTATGATAAGCGCAATGAATTTGATTTTGATATAGTAAATTTTCCGTTTTTGGATGGGGACGTTCCTCGTCGTGCTTCTTATGGTGTATACATTTCTCAACTTATTAGGTTTGCTAGAGTCTGCAATCATGTTACGGACTTCAACGCTCGAAATAAATATTAAACGGCCAAACTCCTCCAACAGGGTTAGCGGTATCATAAACTTCAAAAAAACCTTTTCTTAATTTTATCGCAGACACTATGAATTGATTTCCAAATATAATGTTGGGTTAAAGACGCTTTTAGGTGAGGGCATTTCGGAACCATAATCTTATGGTGACTTGGTTTACAAATTTAAGAAACTTATAGGAAGGGAAGCATTTTCTTTTTAGTTCAGAAAACTCATTACACGTTACAGGCGTATATGTTATAACCTGAATGTTATGCGACAGTCTACATGCTTAGTTTTTAACCAAATTATGGTTGATTACTATGTTGCCTTCTTTAACTGCACGCCGGTGGGTCGGGCGTCAGACTCTATGATGGCCCCGACTTAAAGCTATTCATTTTAGTTGGTTGCGGCCGGAGCTTCTTGTCTGTTGCTTGGCCCACCGGGCTCCAACTGGTGTTTGTCTTTTGCTCCGGATTTAGTAAGTTACTCCGCGCCCAAGGATCTCCATCGTCGGGCAGCTTTATGAATCTGTTGAGCCCTCGTTTATGATTCATCAGGATGTTTATCATGATTTATCTGTTTGTTATAGATGATTCATTGGCGAGTTAGAGATTCACCACGAGGATCGAAGAACAAACTAAATGCTATGAACCCATGCAGGAGCTGAGGTTGAGGTCGATTTAAGCCCGCCAGTAATTCTATATTACTGATCGTCCAAAAGCGATACTTCTGTGGTGTTGTTGGCGCCTTATGTATGTTTTCATATTTTTAGTTAAGTTTAGGTAACTGAGTGGCCACCTATTGGAAAAATAGCTGCCAATTCGGCTTACGATGTGTTTTCATGGTATAAGTGCCTGATTGTTAATCTACTTTTTTCAATCTCGGTTTTTGGAGTGGAAATCTTTTTCTGATTGCGCCTTTTCCTGATCTTTGCCTACTTTTACCTTTTCATACTATATGTATGTATTGTGTTTGTTTCGGTTAAGCGTGTAACTGAACTGGAAACCTTTTTGGTCACATTATAATGCCATTTTGTAAACATGTGGCAAAAGTCATTTTGGTTCCGTTTCGGCTAACATAATAGTAACTAGAAAATGTGTTTATGAAACACTATGCCCCCAACTGGTAAGTCACTTTCAAGATGTAAAAATGTCCAAAAAATGACTAAGTTCAAATTGTAAAAAAAAAGTGACAAAAATTAATCTGAGGAATATGCCAACCACATGCATATCTTCAAAGCATGGTCACAATGTCTGCACAGTTTCAAAAGTATCAGTATTAAATTGTAGGAGGAGTTGCGCACACAAGGTACCCTCTATCCATTCACTAAAATGCCTGAAAAAATGACTTAGTTCAAATTGTGAAAAAAATGACAAAAAAATAATCCAAGGGTTATATCCAAACCACATGCATATCTTCAGACGATGCCCATAATACATGTAAAGTTTTAAATGAATTTGCATGAAACTGAAGGAGTTGCACACACAACGTACCCGCTGCCCATTCACTTTCATTGTCCAAATGCCCGAAAAATGGCTAAGTTCAAATTGCAAAAAAAAGTGACAAAAATTAATTTGAGGATTACATCCAAACCACATGCATATCTTCAGAGCATGGTCACAACATCTGTAAAGTTTCAAGAGAATAGGAACTAGAAATGCGTGTTTGTAAAACACTATGCCCCCAACTGTATGCTTGTCCCTAAACTGGCAGTTTGTATGATTCATTTATTTCATTCGAATGCAGTCAAATTTAATTTCCCGAAGAAGCTGTTTGGTTGCGTCTGTTTTGACCTTGATCCAGCTTTTTTGCAGGCGAGTTAGAAATGAAGTAAAAATTTAAAAATGGAGTAATTTTGTCAAAATTTGACAGAGAGTTGTCAAACGTTAATCAGGTGATCTTCTCAGCCCCAACCAGCATACCAAATATGAAGGCTCTAGCTAGCTAGCTCAAATACGTTTTTAGATATCTTGCACACAAGATTTTCAAAACTTGTTTTCAAAGGGACATTATTCCAACAAGGGACACAACACGTACATGAAAAAATACAGGCCAACTATTTTATCATGAGGAATCTGTATATGAAATTTCAAAACCCTATAATTCACCGTTCAAAGGTTTCAAATTTCACCGAAAAGTGAAAAAATCAATCAAAATTTCAAAATTCTGTATTTTTGTAAAAATTTGACAGAAACTTCTCAAAAGTTAATCAGGTGATCTACTTGTCAGCCCCAACAAGTGTACCAAATATGAAGGTTCTAGCTTAAATACTTTTTGAGATATCTTGCACACAAGATTTTCCAATTTTGTTTTCAAAGGGACATAACTCAAAAAAGGGGCATAACTTGGCCATACAAAAAAAATACGGGTCAACTATTTTATCATGAGGAATGTGTATATGAAATTTCAAAACCCTAGCATTCACCGTTCAAAAGTTTCAAATATCACCGAAACGTGGAAAAATCAAGCAAAATTTCAAAATTCCGTATTTTTGTAAAAATTTGACAGAAAGTTCTCAAAAGTTAATCAGGTCATCTACTTCTCAGCCCCAACAAGTGTACTAAATATGAAGAATCTAGCTTAAATACTTTTTGAGATATCTTGCACACAAGATTTTCAAATTTTGTTTTCAAAGGGACATAACTCCAAAAAGGGGCATAACTTGGCCACACAAAAAAATACGGGTCAATTATTTCATCATGAGGAATGTGTATATGAAATTTCAAAACCCTAGCATTCACCGTTCAAAAGTTTCAAATTTCACCGAAAAGTGGAAAAATCAATCAAAATTTCAAAATTCCGTATTTTTGTAAAAAATTGACGAAAAGTTCTCAAAAGTTAATCAGGTCATCTACTCCTCAGCCCAAACAAGTGTACCAAATATGAAGGCTCTAGCTTAAATACATTTTGAGATATCTTGCACACAAGATTTTCAAATTTTGTTTTCAAAGGGACATAACTCAGAAAAGGGGCGTAACTCGGACATGAAAAAAAATACGGGTCAACTATTTTTTCATGAGGAATGTGCATATGAAATTTCAAAACCCTAGCATTCACCATTCAAAAGTTAACACACACAGACACACACACACACACACACACAGACGCACAGACGCACAGACACACAGACAAGCCGAAAGCAATATGCCCTTCCAACTTTTTCAAAGTTGGGGGCATCAAAACGGGTCAATGCTGGTCACGGGGAGGTGACAATTAGCAATGCGGCCACAGTAATATTGACTTTGTTGTATCGTGTTAATTTGTTGGCGGTTCTAACGTGTGCCCCCAATCTATGTTTTGAGCAAAAATAAGAAAAAATATATATAAAAAAATGCTACTAAAAATTCAGTGTTTACAACTAAGAAAAATCAGTATATTACATGGGCATGTTTTTGTGATGGTTTATTACACTTTTAGAGACACCCTTATAAGCCATTGAGTTGAAACAAGTTTCAGGAAAGCAACACATCATGGCCACTAATTGTAATTTTCTATTCCATGGGATTGTGTTACTAATGTAATCACCAATCCTATGACAAGTACGTGCATTATGCTTCCGTATAGAAATTAAACGATAGGTACAATTCGTGAACTTGTTTTTTTTACGAGGGCATGACCCAAAAGACACTTGCCGGGGAGAATATTTTATTCGGCGCTTGTATTCTGAACAACTTACACCTTCTAAGACTATCTGCAGGTGCTATGGACAGAATAATGTGCTTTCGCGAGAAATACTAATAGAGTTGATATCGATATGCGGCTCAGGCTGGTTCATAAACAAGGATCAGCTTCACGCTTCGTTTCGCAAATTCATTGATATTTCACATTACGAAAACTTGCCCATGCAATATACAGAGATTTTTTAAGTTGTAAAATTTGAAAACTTTCCGTAGAATTTTTTCTATATTTTTCTTATTTTTGTTCAAAACATAGATTGTGGGTACACGTTAGCCGAGGCGGTTCTAACGAGTACCCACAATCTATGTTTTGGAGCAAAAATAAGAAAAATAGGTATACCCCTCTATACCCCAGTTTTACTATATAAAAGTGGGGTTTGAGGGGGTATACTTTACACGGACATGTTTTCATGATGAAGGATGATTATGTCTGATCTCATTAGACAGGCATAAAGGGTTTTTTGGTACATGTACAAATCACATTACACGATTAGTTTAATTCTAGAATAGAAAGTTGTGTTATTCAATATGTTCAAGTTAACGAACTTCCGTCTACTCTTGGTTCACAATAGTTTGGTACATGTGGACTGGAACATAAGAAAAAAAAAAACAAACAAAAAAAAAAAAACAAAACAAAAACAAAAAAAAAAAAAAAAAAACGCCGACCTTGGCGAAAAAATGAAAATAACCATTTAGCATATGTACAGGTATGATCGCATTAGCTTGAAATTAGTTAAATAAGTAAGATTTTATGCACGTTAATATCGGAACAGAGGAAAATATTTTAAGCGATTCTGTTTGGCGCCCAGGGCTCTCTACGGCCATGCAGCTTATTGTATCTGTGAGTCCTCGTTTTATTCATCATCATGGTGGTTATCATGATTTATTTGTTTGTCCTTGATGATTCGTTGACCTGTTGATAGAGATTCACCACGAGGACCGAACAACTAACTAAATGTTGTGTACCACTGCAATACCTGAGGGTGAGGTTAGGCCTGCAAATCCTAGTTTAAGCACCCTTCTTATTTATATTACTGATCGTTCCAAGTCGATACTTCTGTAATGGTTCTAATTGTTTTAAGTTCTGTTGTTGATTTTTTGTGCTGTTTGCACCTTATGTGTGTTATATATTTTAGTTTGGACAGCCTATTGGGGGAATAGCCGCTCACTCGGCTTACGATATGTTTTCTTCGTATAAGTACCTCACTGTTAATTTAGGTTTTTCCCAACTCGGTTTTCGGATTAGGAATGCCTTTCTGATTGCGCAATTTCCTGATCATTGCCTACTTGTACCTTTCTATATTCCATGAGAACAAATGCATCTGTTATTGCATAGAATCAGTGGCAGACCTAGAAAACTGACATATTCGTGCTATATCATTGTTAATTGACACTTCCATAAAGCATAACAAACCTTTTTGTCCTTGCAAACATGAATCGGAAATGCATTGTGACTTAAGCAGGAAGAGAGCTCGTTATTCAAGGAAACTGCACCATTCTTGTTCCATTAATGCTGTATCCCCAGATAACCGAATAAAAGAATGATAGTTTTGTCTGAAGCAATTGTCGTCCTTATTACAAGACACTAAATTCAATGATTACGCGAGAAAACATTTATGCTAGGTGCATATGTTCATCCCAAGATGACCAAATAGACGAAAAACTTAGTGTAATTGACGTCCTTGGAACAAGCCGTGTACCCAGTTTATCGACCTGAATAAGATAAGAAACGCCGTGTACCCATTTATCGACCTGAATAAAATAAGAACTGCGTATACTGTTGATTCAGAGATGCAAAGTGGTACTTCACTTATTGATAAATTTGCAAGTCACTTATAAATATGCACTTATACATATTTCTGCAAGTCATTGCAAAATTGTTTGTCTTTTTAGACGTGACAGTAATACACAAAGTTGGAACATCGCCATTTTTACATGGAGCTGAGGCCGTCCAAATGGGATTTTTTTCTGATTGCGCCATTTCTTGATCATTGCCTACTTGTACCTTTCTATACTCCTTCAGAACAAATGGGTTTTTGTTTCTTCGTAGAATTAGTGCAATTCGTCGTAAACTGATATATTCGTGCTATATCATTTGAGCCACATCATGAAAGAAACGGATTTTTGCCTACTAGTATGCGAAAACAAAAGCGCAGATAAGTACTGCGAAGCTGATCAACGCCTTTGTTTTCGCTACAATGATAGTACAATTTTTCTTCTTCTTTCTCTTTCGGTGTTTCGGGCCTCGACAAAAAGCTATTTATTTTAGTTGGTTGGGGCCGGAGTGTTTTGCCTGTTGCCTGGCCCACCGGGGTTCAACTGGTGTTTTTCGTTTGCTCCGGAGTTAGTAAGTTATTTGGCGCCCAAGGATCTCCATCGTCGGGCAGCTTACTCAATATGTGAGTCCTCGTTTTTGATTTATCATGGTGTTTATTTGTTTGTCCATGATGATTCATTGACAAGCTAGAGATTCAGCACGAGGACCGAACAACTTACTAAATGTTTATTTTTTGTGCTGTTGGCGCCTTATGTATGTTATCATATCTTTCGTTAAGTTTAGGTAACTGAGTGGCCACCTTTTGGGAAAATAGCTGCTTATTCGGCTTACGATATGTTTTCATGGTATAAGTACCTGGTTGTTATTTTGTTTGTTTCCCACCTCGGTTTTTGGAGAGGAAATCTTTTTTTGATTGCGCCTTTTCCTGATCGTTGCCTACTTTTTCTTCAATCCAACATTTCAAGCTTCTAGCTTGCTTTTGTGACTGTGCAGGCCGATATGTGTCAGAACTGGTCGACAACCCCGTAGACCGGTTTCCTAGCGTCGCGGCTCATTTTTAACTGACACTTTCATAAAGCATATTATTTTTTTGCAAACCTTTCTGTCCTTACAAATATGAATCGGAAATGCATTGTGACTTAAGCAGGAAGAGAGCTCGTCATTCAAGGAAACTGCACCATTCTTGTTCCATTAATGCTGTATCACCAGATAACCGAATAAGCGAATGATAGTTTTGTCTGAAGCAATTGTCGTCCATATTAGAAGACACCAAAATCAATCTTTACGCGAGAAAACATTTATGGTAGGTATACATACGAGGGGGGTTCAAAAAGTTCGAGGAAAAGTGCAGCCAAATTTGTAATTGTCATGAGAAATTTTACTCTGTGCGTGTTGTAAATAAACATATAGTGAACATATGCACAAAATTTGAATAAAATCGGATGAAAATTAGGCATTAAATCACGTTCGTTTCTAAGATAACAACAGTAAAATCGGCCCAACGCCATAACAAGTCATGCTATACGCATTCATGACGCTGTTGGCTAACTCTTAAGCATTTTGGAATCTACATGGCATAAGGTCGTCTTATTGTCAGTTCTGTGTGTAAAATGCGGTGAATTGTGCCGAAACTACGATTCGATATGTTGTGTATTTCACGAATTCTAATCATTTCGATCACGACGATCATTTTCGACAGTATGACGTTATTTGACATTACGCTGCGCGAGTCGATATGGACGCTTTTCTAGTCGTGTAGAAGGTTGCATTTCACATTAGGTTTTACATAGGTGGCAATGTTAACGTTTTGTCACCTAGCTCGAAAACTAGACATACAAAATTCACAAGACTGGTCTCATTTTCAACGTTCATCATAATCTATTAATTTAAATGAAAATTATCCACATGTTTACCTACTCAATTCAAAGCTATGTCCCGTTAAACGGAAACACCCTCAGAAACCATGTTTCGTAATGCCGGTGGGTCTTCAGAGGGGTCTGGAGAAAAACCCGTCCCGTTCCCATCCGAAACCGGGATTTATCGACATGGCATTCGAAACGGCGCATGTTTCAAGTTTTAAAACAAACATTTCACGGCGGAAATCAATCAACGATTATTGACAGGTGACGTCATATTTGTTTTTAATACAAAGTAAATGCTCTCCCCGAAAAAGGGCGGGGCGAGAACTCATGAATATTTAGTAGGATGTACCCAGAAAGCATGCATACTACTTGTTGATTGTCATTGTCTTAATTTCCATGTAGCCATTTACGCTTTCTGCACTTATCAGTTTTTTTTCTTTTATAGTCCGTTCCAAACACACAATTTATCGAATATCGTTGTTCCCTTCGCATTTTAGGCATACCCACTAAACAATATGGCCGCTTTACGCCCAAATGACGTCACACACTTATATGACGTCATGTGTTCACCGCAAACATATTGAACTTTGCTCATACAAAGTTTGGTGAAAAAAGCACGGTAAACTATCAAATACAACGTCAACATTAAACATCGACTTTTTGCAAAACTGAACAAAAGTGGGCCGGTTATCATGATGTACGGTTTCCATAGCAACCACTGTGAACATTGTATTCATGCCAGAGCAGCAAAATTTGCTACATATAAGTACAAATCATGTTTGTATATAAAACTGTAATAGTTTAATTCAGCTGATTTACAAAATAAGAATATGATGGCACTTTTCCGCGAATTTTTTGAACGCCCCCATGATAATCAAATAGACGAAAAATTTAGTAATTGTCGTCCATGTTACAAGCCGTGTACGGTAACCCAGTTTTGTATATTAATGAGCTGAATTGCCTTTGGCATCGTATCTTGTAAAATAAGAACTGCGCAGACTATTAATTCAGTGATGCAAACTGGTTCTTCACTTATTAATAAGTTTGCAAGTCACTAATTAACATGCACAGGTGCACATTTTTCTTAAGTCATTGTAATCTGTTTTTTGGCCTTTCTAGACATGCAAATAATACACAAAGTTGGAAAATTCGCCATTTTTAGGTGGAGTTGAGGCTGTCCAAAAATTGGTGTGGCATCTATAGCTTATAACTTTAGGTAATTCGGGTTCATTTTAATGCATTTTTGTATGTTTAAATATAATATGCTCGCAATAAAGAAAATAAAAGCTGAACGAACCGTTGACGCTTAAAATCTGGGTTGAGTAATAATGAATTTATTTTTGCGTCTTATCTGTGTTAAATTAAACGCATTGCCTGCTTGTACCTTTTTATATCAAAGTTCTTGTGGTTTGCAGTGTGGTGGCCCTAAAAAGAAGTACATTCATTTAATGCTCTTAAACTGATTGCTTGCCATCAGTTTGCATTTTCCTATCTCAATGTACCATATTACTAATCGTTTCAAGGTGATACTTCTGTTGTGGTTCCATTTGTTTTATGCTCTGAGTCGGTTTTTATGCTGTTTGAACCTGAATTAATATTTTTATTTAAGTTCGGGTAACTGAGCCTATTGGGAAAACTGCTCAGTCGGCTTACAAAATGTTTTCTAAATATAAGAACCTAATTGTCAATTTAGTTTTTCCCATCCCGGTTTTTGGATTGGGTATTTCTATCTGATTGCGACATTTCCTGATCATTGCCTACTTGTATATTTATAAAATCGAGGATGTCCCCAGGAAAAATGGTTTTCAGCGTTGTCCCCAGTAAAAACGGTAATCGGTGTCCCAGGAACAGTGTTTCTTTTATACGACTGTTTATTGTGCCCGCCTCTCTGTCGTGCTCGTCGCCGCCTTTCCTTTAGGTTGAACTTTAGCCGGATGGCTACCTTGTTGGGAAAAAGCTAGTCATTCTGCTCTTGTGTTGTCGGAAAATGTTTTGTTATGTTTTATATATTTTATAGTATCCCGCCTAATATCTATGTTGGGCCTTTAAATTTAATTGCACCGATTCCTGGTACCTCTATTCTTACTTTCCATAAAGCATAAAACTATTATTTCATTACACAAGTCATGTGATTCGGAAATACACTGTGACTTTGACTTCCATAAAATATAACTACATGTACCCTCCATTTCCAAGCAAATATGAAATAGAAAATTAATGCATTATTTCTTGAGCAGGAAGACAGCTCGTCATTTGACCAAATTTCACCAATCCTCTTCCGTCTTTGGAGCATCCCAAAATAACGGAAAGGACGTCGAGTGATAATTTTGTCTAGAGTGTTTGTCATTCCAATTACTAGACAAGTAATTTATGGCCTTCGAAAAAAAGTATATATATCTTAGCGTATTAGTTTTTATAAGCGCAAAGTGAGCTTAACTTTTCTATATAACTTTGGTAAATCTAGCAAAACATTTTGTCCAGTTGGCGCAGACTACGAACGATCACAACACAACATAAGCTACTGAAATAACCATGGCAAAAATATCAAGGCTGATGTCATTTAAGTGTTCCAATCGTTGCAAAATAGTTTTCTTTCCTTTTTTTTTCTTTCTTTTTTTTTCAACAATAAAGGTTAAGCTTTAGAGCGGCTAATGTGTTTTGTTTTTGTAAGAAACCAATATGCTAGTCGGCCAGTGTACGCTTATGGACATTTTAATCGGAAACAGAATGTGCGCTCATTGAAGCATGTTCCCTACAGTCCAGGTCACACTGAGCTATACGGTTGTCTTAATGTAATTAATGGGGGTCACTTCTTTAACCCCGATATGCAAATTAACAAAGTTAAAACCACGCTAGAAATCATTTTACAAGTTTTGCATACGCAGTCTTATCGTCAATAAACATATGATTAAAAAATCGTACGATTGCTTACGATTCAGTGGGACTGGTACTTATTTAGAGCGAATACGGTATGCCCCAATATAACCAAAAACGCGAACGAAGATTTTGCTGAAGTGGAAGACGTCCCAAGCTAAAGCATTTTCACCTTATTCCGTTGTTACCGATCATTGAAGTTGAAATGTCAACAACTGACTAGAACAGCCACTGGAAATTGTTTGCCAAACCGTTATTTTTATTTTTTATTTTTTTTTTTTCTTCAAATTCGCCTTGTTTGTGGTTCTAGAAGATCAATGAGCCTCAAATCACTTGATTCATATATGGAGGCCTTTAAGTATATCATATGCAATTTAAACCACAACTCTATTAGCACCTAAACCATTGGTCCTGAGAACGCTCACCTGAAGCCTGATCTTGGAGTATTAAGTCATTATGAAATGACTTTGACCTTGAATACTCACACACCTTTATTGATATCATAAGTTGTCTGCATCTGCAAAGTTTCAGGTCTCAGGCTGCAATAGTTTTCAAACCCAGTGATTTCTGAGAAGACCATGATTTTAATTTTGATATTTAAATGACCTTGGGTCAAGGTCAAGAAATGACCTTGGCCTTCATTAATTTAAATTACTTACCTTCATTGACTCTATTAGTTGTTTGCATCTAGCAACTTTCAGGTCTCATGCTGCAACAGTTTCCAAAATATCCATTGTTTTCGCCTTTTCCCATGTAAACGTCTATGTTTCCAAAATTGAAATTGCCAAAAATTGGTCAAGGTCATCCTAGGGTCATCATTTGATCAAATAAAGATGGGCTGGAGTCCCAAATGCTACATACCAAGTTTCGCGTAAATTGGCCAGCCGGTTCTGGAGAAGAAAAGTTTTGAGTGGTTTTTACCATAGTTGGGCATGGCGGCCATCTTGGTCATGTGACCCGAATTTCGCTATCAAACTTTCGTTCCCCCTACCCATGGACGCTCCACATAAAATTTCACTTTGATTGGCCAAGCAGTTTCAGAGAAGAAGATCTTTGAAAAGTGTGTATGGACGACAGACTGGCCAAGTTCAAGAGATGACCTTGGCCTAAATTAATCGCATACCTTCATCTACTCCATTAGTTGTTTGCATCTACCACTTTTCAGGTCTCAGGCTGCAACAGTTTTAAAAAATATCCATAGTTTTCACTTTTCCCATGTAAAAGCCTATGTTTCCAAAATTGAAATAAATTGCTGTAAAATAGGTCAAGGTCATCTTAGGGTCATCATTTGATCAAACCATAATGGGCTGGAGTTCCGAATGCTACATACCAAGTTTCATGAAAATCGGCCTGCCGGTTCCGGAGTAGAAGATTTTTGAGTGGTTTTTACCATATATGGGCGTGGCGGCCATCTTGGTCATGTGACCTGGATTTCGCGATCAAACTTTCGTCTCCCCTACCCATGGATCCTTCACATACTATTTCACTTTAATTGGCCAAGCAGTTTCAAAGAAGAAGATCTTTGAAAAGTGTGTATGGACGAAGAGATGACCGTGACCTAAATTAATCACATACCTTTATCAACTCCATAAGTTGTTTGCATCTACCACTTTTCAGGCCTCAGGCTGCGATAGTTTTAAAAAAAATCCATAGTTTTCACTTTTTCTCATTTAAAAGCCTATGTTTCCAAAATTGACATTGCCGTAAAATAGGTCAAGGTCATCCTATGGTCATCATATATTTGATCAAACTATGATGGGCTGGAGTCCCAAATGCTACATACCAAGTTTCATGAAAATCGGCCTGCCGGTTCTGGAGAAGAAGATTTTTGAGTGGCCAGTTTTTACCATATATGGGCGTGGCGGCCGTCTTGGTCATGTGACCTAAATTTCGCGATCAAATTTTCGTCTCCCCTACCCATGGATGCTCCACATAAAATTCCACTTTGATTGGCCAAGCAGTTCTAGAGAAGAAGATCTTTGAAAAGTGTGTATGGACGACAGACTGGCCAAGGCCAAGAGATGACCTTGACCTAAATTAATCATATACATGTACCTTCATCTAGTCCATTAGTTGTTTGCATCTACCACTTTTCAGGCCTCAGGCTGCAATAATTTTAAAAAAATCCATGTTTTTCACTTTTTCCGATGTAAAAGCCTATGTTTCCAAATTTGACCTTGCCGTAAAATAGATGAAGGTCATCCAAGGATCATCATTTTATCAAACTATGATGGGCTGAAGTACCCGATGCTACATACCAAGTTTCGTGGAAATCGGCCCACCCGTTCTGGAGAAGAAGATTTTTGAAGTGTTTTACCATATATTGGCGTGGCGGCCATCTTGGTCATGTGACCAAGATATCGCGAACAAAATAAAAATGCCACTACCCAAGGAGGCTCCATATAAGATTTCAACTAGATCGGCCAAGCGGTTTCAGAGAAGAAGATCTTTGAAATTGTGGATGACGGACGGACGGACGGACGCTGGATCATGGCCATCCTACATGTATAAGCTCACCTTGTGAGCCTTCGGCTCAGGCGAGCTAATAAAGCCCGCGGGAAATTTTGATTTTCCCCAAGGGGATTTTCCACTAGTTTAAAAAAATTCTCCATGGGAAAATCATTACAATCTAAATTGTTCATTTGTGCATCTAAATTGCTGAAAAGCATTTAAAACTGAAAAATTAAGCTGTTTTATCCGTTTTCAAATATTGAAATTTTCGAAAATGCAAAGATGGAAACACTTTTCTGAAAAATGGCATGCCGTTGAAAACATATACCCCTTGCAAAACGCATTTTCTGTTTATAGATATCACTAATGAGCCGCGTCGTGAGAATCCGGATTTTTGCCTATGCGAAAACAAAGGCGCAGATCAGCTTACCTTTGTTTTCGCTACACGGATAGTACAGTTTCTCTTCTTCTTAAATCCGAAATTTCAAGCTTCTATCCTGCTTCTGTGACTGCACAGGCCGGTTTGTGTCAGACCTGGTCGGAAACCCCGAAGACCGGTTTTCTCGCGTCGCGGCCCACATATATTTCGGCTACAGAACGTCTTTATCGGCGTATCAACTTGCAAGACATTGTGTGGGATATCCATCCTTGATCATATGCTGTTTGAAACACAATTGTTGAAACCAAAATTTATTCGTAGGCGTTATTAATGTGACTGCAAAAATTTCTAATGCTAACGCATTTAAAATGCTTAAAAAGGCACTCAAATGCGTCGTTTGTATGCGTATTTGACAAAAAGAGTGATTTTTTTTTTTTTTTTTTTTTTTTTTTTTGTTATTTCGCATCTTTGTTAAACCACGCATAGCAGATGTCCTTAAGTAAAGCATGTATTAACGTTAATGTAATAAAGGACTTCAAAATACCATTGATCAATTCTATCTTATTCTGTCGAAATTCAACTACGTGATGAAAATTGAATAAGTGTGTACATCCGAATTAAGGGACATCGCTTTTTAAGTTTTGCGTCATTAGAATTCAAAGGCATACGAGATGTCAACTACAAGAAGAACTACTGTAACTAAAATCGACAGAGGAACTCTTATACCGAGAAAACTGTGATCCCGAACAAATGGAGTCACTTCGGACTCTAGTAACTAAAGAGTATCAACATTTTCGTTCCGCCTGTTTCTGTTCTTATCAGAAACCCCTTTGCCATTTTCAGTATTTCAATCTGACGCAGTCAGTATGGTCAGGTCTCAAATTGTAATCGTGATTTTGTAAAATATCTCTTTAGGACCTTCACGAATTCCTTCTGTGCCTTTATCTCAGTGTGCATTTTACATGTTTTGAGAAAAGTGTACGTATAACCAAAGTCTGTTATTGCTATACCGTCATCAGGTAAACATGTCCGTGAAATGTATACCCCCTTGAACCCCACGTTTATATAGAAAAACTGGGGTATGCGGGGGTATACCTATTTTTCTTATTTTTGCTCCAAAACATAGATTGTTGGTACTCGTTAGAACCGCAATCTATGTTTTGAGCAAAAATAAGAAAAATATAAAAAAAATTCCAGTGAAAATTTTCATATTCACAACCAAAACAATTTTCTGTACATTGCATGGGCGTGTTTTCATAATGGTGAAATGAGAATGTGAAAATGTGAAAACTGCAATTATTGCGCAGATGTTGTACATGTATCTTTTGATTAAGTTCTGCAACATACGATCGGGCGTTTCTTATTGACGTCAAAATGAATAGCATCAGGAAAACGTGTCCGTGCAATGAACACCCCCTTAAACCCCACTTTTATATAGAAAAACTGGGGTATGCAGGGGTATACCTATTTTTCTTATTTTTGCTCCAAAACATAGATTGTGGATACTCGTTAGAACCGCCTCGGCGAGGCGGTTCTAACGTGTACCCACAATCTATGTTTTGAGCAAAAATAAGAAAAATATCAAAATTTTTCAGCTGAAAATTTTCAATTTTTAAAGCTCAAAAAATCTCTGTTTATTGCATGGTAATGTGATTAAGTTATGCAACATACGATCGGGCGTTTCTTATTGACGTCAAAATGAATATGGTAATTTAAAATTGGGTTATTCAGGGCTATACATTTTTGTTATTCTCCCTACAGAACAGAGTGTAGTGTACTTCTTGGAACTGCTTCGCCTATAATTTCAATTTAAGCAAACTAATAGAAATGTCTAAATGTTTGTACTAAAACTTGTAAGTTCTGTCAATTTTGATTTCACATGCGTATTTTCGTTACAAGTCTTCTTTATCTCCAGAGTGTAAATCTTGATATTGAAGTGTGAGTAATATCCGTTTGCAATCCTTAGTTTCGATTAAAATTTCTGTATAAAGCCCACAGTTTGATATTCGTCGCATGGCTCTGTTAGTTTTCCTGATTAAAATCGACGTTAACAATACTTTAAAAATTCGTCTCCTTCCGCACCAGATTCCCCTACATAGTTGTCTACAATAAAATTTCTGATTATAATAGACAAACCGGATATTGTACGTGACTGAATGGGTACATAAGGAGAAAGAGAGTTGGTGATAATCATTATAATGAGCCAGTGCATGAGAAAACCAACAATCTGCATAGGCGAAAACAAAGGCGCAGATCAGCTTCGCAGTAACTGCGAAGCTGATCAGCGCCTTTGTTTTCGCTACACGGATAGTACAATCTCTCTTCTTCTTAAATCTGAAATTTCAAGTTTCTAGCCTGCTTCTGTGACTGTACAGCCCGGTTTATGTCAGACCTGGTCGGAATCCCAAATTGTTGGTTTTCTCACGCACAGGCTCATAATGAAAGAAGTCAAACGGTATAGATCGAAGAGAGAGACCGCAGGCACTCGATGGTGTAGTAGAATACAGGCTTCGTGACACGTAGCTCAAGTTTAGGGATCAAAAGGTAAAAGTAGGCAATGTTCAGGAAATGGCGGATCAGAAACAAATTCCCACTCCAAAAACCGAGGTGGGGAAAACAAAATTGACAATTAGGTGCTTATACTGAGAAAACATATCGTAAGTCGAGAGAGCAGCTTTTTTTTTTTTTTTTTTTTTTTTTTTTTTTTTTTTGTTCAATAGGCGGCCATTCAGTTACCCGAACTCATATAAAAAAAATATGAAAACGTACATAAGGCGCAAACAGCACAAAAAATCAATACCAAAACATAAAACAACAATAAGAATCACAACATAAGTAGCAGAGATCATTGCGATAGCTTTTTTCCCTTAGCGTTAAACCTCTTAGTGCTGCATGAACATTTGAGACCCTTTGGTCATTGCGATAGCTGGACCTTGTTCACAGTATAATTGCGATCTGTGGTGGTTCTTATTGCTTTTTTGTCTTGGTGTTAAATTTTTTATGCTGTTGGCGCCTTATGTATGTTATCATATTTTAGTTAATATAGGTAACTGAGTGGCCACCTATTGGGAAAATAGCTGCTCATTCTGCTTACGATATGTTTTCATGGTATAAGTACCTGATTGTTAATTTAGTTTTTTTCCCACTTCGGTTTTTGGAGTGGGGATCTTTTTTCTGAGTGCGCCTTTTCCTGACCGCTGCCTACTTATACCTTCTTAGAAAACTTTACAGAAGTAAACATATAGCTCAAATATGTTTGGCACTTGAAACACGTATAACTTGAATATGAGTTTGAGAAATCAACTCTTTATCAAAAGGGGCTTATGAAGAGAATTGGATTCTGTTACCCTTGGCCTGAATTTTGATACATCCAGACAATAAATATAGTTGATAAAGTTTTATGATTTATTAATCAAACTAAGTTTCATGCTTGACCTTTGCTCAAGGTACAAATAAAACATTGAAATTCATAAATATGATATATTTCACATGGTCAATACTGGACTATTCATTTGCTAAAGGAAATTCATCGAGAAATGCATGGTCACTATTGAAGTCCTTAAAATGAGAGTACTGACTCAAATGATAAAAATGATGAAAAAGTCTATGTCACTAATAGGTTAAGCTATGAGCCACTGCATAAGAAAACCATCAAAATGCTTTGGCGAAAGCAAAGGCGCAGATCAACTTCGCGGTAACCGCGAAGCTGATCAGCGCCTTTGTTTTCGCTACACGGATAGTACAATCCCTCCTTCTTAAATCCGAAATTTTAAGCTACTAGCCTGCTTCTGTTACTGTACGGGCTGGTTTGTGTTGGACTTGGTCGGAAACCCAATTGTTGGTTTTCTCACGTACATGCTCATTTACTATAATAGAGGCGACCAGGAGGACAAGTCACTAAGCTTAACAGCTCTCCAACCACTTTCGAAATCAATGGCATTATTCTTAACGCCTCTGTATTATTTTAGCCTTTGTGATCTTACAACACGTTTTGCCTAATAAACACTAATAGAGTATATCAGCTGTCCAACAGTTGTTGGATAATTCAAGGACAGTTGATGAGCAAATGTCATGCATTAGCGCCAAATACAGGAAACTCACAGCACGAATATATCTCATCATATCCATTAGATGATCCACGTCATGTGAAAACCAGTTGTTTTGCGTAGGCGTAAACGACGCAGATCCGCTGTACACTAACTACACAGCTGTACAATCCCTTTATTTTCGCTAACATATTTTCTTCATAAATCTATGATGTAAATCCTTCTTCTGTTACTGTATAGAACAGCCTGTTCTTATGAACCTCATCGTGAAGCATGAAGACATATTTTCTCGTGGCACGACCCAGATAATGTAACGGGCATTATTTTCAATGGCGGTGGAATGGTTTGCAGAAGAATTCAGTTATTGTTTTAAACTTGGAATGCACAGTTACACTTAGACGGAATATTTCCATCGGTATTTCGTTAGACCTCTCCATACCGACGGAAATGACATGTATTGGGCCCTTGGTCGAAAATGAAAAATCATCGAAGACGCCAAATAAATTGAAAATTATGTTATATCTTTTCTGACTGAATGACTTAGTTTTTACATATTCTAGATGTAAAGATACGCAGATTCATAAAATACATAATGTTTTCTGTGGAAAATATCACATGCGTCTATAAATAGATAAGGGGAGACTACCGTAAAATATGGGACACAAAGTAGAAAATCGATTGCTTTTTGCAAATTTATTGAAATTCTGCAGGCTAACCAGATGTTTACCAAAAGATTTTTGCATTTTCGTACAAAACATAAGAAAAATTCTAATAATTCTCACCAAATAAAGCAGCTATAAGCTTCTTACGAAATCCATAATCTGTTCGACCATAGTCTAAAGGCAACTAATGCTAAGCTGTCACGAGAGAGGAGTGAGGTCACGAAGTGTATCGGAGTGCAGGTTAGCCAGCTGATCTAAGTAACACTCAGACACGTGAAATAAAGATGCAAACAGTTGGGTGGACATCAATGGGTAAACGTTGTCTACTAAACCAAATAATATAATCAAAATATGTACACATTTGTAACATGATTGTAAGAAAGCAGATAACTTGTTTAGATTTAATTTGTCATTATTGACTGATACACTCTCGGGTATTATAGTTTCGGTCATACTATTGCGACCTCCAGTCTGCTTCATTACAGTGCTTCTTTGTAGCACCGAAGTGCTTTCAGTGCATTTGTTACTTTCTGTTATGTTTTATTGTCCCCCGCCGTTTCGAAGAAAAGCGGAGGGACGGCATAGTATTCGGCTTTCCGTCCTTTCGTATATCCGTATGTCCGTCTTTCCGTCCTCATAGGGTAGCATGTATCTTGTGTGCGCAACTCCTCCAACAGTTTTAATCCGATTCTTTTGAAACTTTTCAGTTGTCTTGACCATGCTCCAATTACGAAAACACGCCCATTCAGACAGGCGACTTTCTCCAATTTGACTTATCTAGAGCTCTACACTTCTCTGCAAGAGTGTTTTGATAAACTGGTCATATATCATGAAATCTGCAGTGATTTGTTTATATCTGCAGTGATTTGTTTATATGTAACTACATGATAGTAAAATGGTGATGTTGAAAGCAGCAGACTGGCAGTAATACTACCTGTCTTATAAGTAGATTTAAACTGAAGGTAATTAAACTGCAAGAGCTGATGAGATAAAACAAAATCAGAGAGATTTGAGAACCCCAAAATTGGGGGAGATTGGTGGAGAAAGTCGCCAGTGTGCATTCAATATACAGAGATTTTTTTTCAGCTGTGAAAATTGCAAATTTCATCAGAAAAAGTTTGATAGTTTTTGTATTGTTGCTCAAAACATACATTATGGGTACACGTTAGAACCGCCTCAGCGAGGCGGTTCTAACGAGTACCCACAATGTATGTTTTGAATTAAAAATAACAAAAAATAGGTATACCCCTCTATACCCCAATTTTACTATATGAAAGTGGGGTATAAGGGGGTATATATTTCACGGACATGTTTTCCTGATGACGTGTTCGCATTTCCCCAGGCATTTGACAATGAAAGTGAATGGACAGTGCGTACCTTGTGTGCACAACTCCTCCTACAGTTTTATTCTGATTCTTTTGAAACTTTACATATGCCTTGACCATGCTTTGAAAATGTACATGCGGTTTGGATATAATCCTCAGACTAATTTTTGACACATTTTTGCAATTTGAACTTCGTGTTTCGGGTATTTTGACAATGAAAGTATTTGGACACTCCTTCTACAGTTTTATTCCGATTCTTTTGAAACTTTACAGATGTCTTGACCGTGCTTTGAAGATGTGCATGTGGTTCGGTTATAATCCTCAGATTAATTATGACTTTTTTACGCAATTTGAACTTATGTTGTTTTTTGGGGAATTTACACTTAGTAAGTGCATGTGCTTTGTATATACAATATTCTCAGCTTATATTTGTTAAACTACACTATCAAGGTGGGGGACATAAATTCTCTGAATTTGCTTGTTAAAAAGCAAATCAAATGTTATCAAAACTAATTGAACTCTTGTTTTAAGATCTCAACTGACTAGGGGGAGGGGTATGAATCGTCTAATTAATCAGTTCAAACAATCCAAAATTTTACTGGCCGTTCCAAAACGATTTACATGTGATTTATTTTGAATTAGTTTGTATGTTTATTCTGCCAGATTGTCTTTGATTTTCATTACTAACCTTGCCCTGAAAGAGCAACTGTCCATACCCCATCCTTCAAAAGTACCGCAAAAAGTTCGAAAATTGGTTAACAACCAAACACTTCATACCAGAAAATAATATTAGTATGTTTTTTTTTTTTCATTAAGAAAATGAGAGCAAGGGAAGCAATTATGTTCCCGTAAAAATCTAAATTGATAATTATTCATGAAAATGCACTAAACCTAAACAAAACTGTAAAGTTATACACAGCCTAGCTCCAAACTCTTTTTAATCATTCACAGTTTCGCCAGATTTTCAATTTAAAGGTGCTTCGATTACCTCTCTTGCACACGCAAAGGGCCTATTCAAAGTAATCTTTAGCATAGAAATTTTATAAGTGAACCAATTTTTGAACGTTTTGCGGCACTTTTTAAGACTTTCGGGATGCAGTGGGATGGCAAGGTCATAATTTTCTTCAGGTGTTTAAGAATAGGTGATTATGAAAAAGACAATTTCTGAAAGATGGTGTAAGGACAGTAGTCTACTTGTTCCTCAAATGAGTTGTTATCAATGTGTTGTCCTTTTCGCGCATGGTTTCTCGGTTGGGATTTGAATTTAATTGTACCATTAGCTTGACATGTTTTTCATACTTCTAATCAAATCATTTTCATGTTTTCATGATGAAAGCAGCGCAGCTAATAGCATGTGAACTTCGTGTGTATATAAATATAAATTTCAGACCAACGAAAATGATCTTGAAGGAGGAAAATGATGCAAACTTCATGCTGTTGATTTTGTAAGCACAATTTCAAGGACATTTGAGAAGGATTTGCATAAGAAAATATCAACTAAATTGACTAAAGTTAAATCTAATTCACCCTACGATAATTCAAGGATAAAGGTTCAAAAAATTTCTGAAAATAAAATCAGACAATATTAACCCACAGTCTGAGATTAAACAGAAAATCGGTCAGACATGAAGTGCGTCTTCACTAGATCATGAGGTAGAAATAAATCTAGGTATTGTTGGTACCCTGTAAGTTAAACATAAATTAAGGCTAGGATGCCCATGCTTATAAATATCATGCTTGTGTGTTCAAGGGCTAACCATTGGACAGGTAAGAAAATCGTTCAAGGGTCGAAAATTGATGCCTCACAATGTGTTGGCACTAGGGAACCGTTATATGGATTTTCCCATTATATCAAAATAGGGGTGCCATGCCTTCGGCAAACAATGTATTAGACTATATATTCGAGTGATATATCAAGCTGACTCACTGGTGTAGTGGTAACGTCCTTACCTCTAAGATATTCAGACGTTTTCACTTGTCGGGAGACGGGCACGATGTTCCATTCACACTACACTGAAAAAAAAAAGTTATAAGAGGCCACTTTTCAAACTCGTTTTTGTTTCTACGCAATGTTCAAAACTGCACGAGTTATTGGCTTCAGACATGTCTTTCAAGTAAGTAAAAGTTCCATAATGTTCAGAAATGATTTTCATTCCCTAAACGCGTTTTTGGAGTCAAAGTGCAAAATCATTTTTTTAAACAAGAATTGGTTAAAGCAGGACATTTATTGAAATGTAGAACGGGTGTCATCAAAGGGGCCATTCCGGCTTGGAAAAACATCAAACATTCGAATTTTCTCAACTGGTAGATTTTCCATGCATTTTTAAAAATCGCTATTTTTAAGATTGTTTGGAAAATTCATCAATGAAACATGTAAATCCCTATTAAATTCACTTGATGAGGCCTGGAAATGAGGGATATAACTTAAATGAGCTGTTTAGACTATTTTCGAGGACAAACAGGTCACGGCTGCCGCGCACTTCCGGTTTCAATGCCACTTTTTGACGAACAAAATTTGTGGATGATTTTTTTAAATTTTCAAAGTTTATCAGAGTCTAGTGTTAGACCTTAATAATCGCTGAAAAATTCAATGCCATGCTGCTAATAATAATGCATCCGGAGAAGAACGAAGTTTGTATGCAAATGTATAACCAAAGTCTGTTAACGCTATACCGTCATCAGGTAAACATGTCCGTGAAATGTATACCCCCTTAACCCCACTTTTATGTAGAAAAACTCAGGTATGCGGGGGTATTACTATTTTTCTTATTTTTGCTCCAAAACATAGATTGTGGGTACTCGTTAGAACCGCCTCGCTCTAACGTGTACCCACAATCTATGTTTTGAGCAAAAATAAGAAAAATATCAAAAATTTTCCAGTGAAAATTTTCATATTCACAACCAAAACAATTTTCTGTACATTGCATGGGCGTGTTTTCATAATGGTGAAATGAGAATGTGAAAATGTGAAAACTGCAATTATTGCGCAGATGTTGTACATGTATCTTTTGATTAAGTTCTGCAACATACGATCGGGCGTTTCTTATTGACGTCAAAATGAATATTGTAATTTAAAATTGGGATATTCAGGGCTATACATTTTTGTTATTCTCCCTTCAGAACAGGGTGTAGTGTACTTGTTGGAACTGCTTCGCCTATAATTTTAATTTAAGCAAACTAATAGAAATGTCTAAATGTTTGTACTAAAGCTTGTAAGTTCTGTCAATTTTAATTTCACATGCGTATTTTCGCTACGAGTCTTCTTTATATCTAGAGTGTAAATCTTGCATGGCGTGTTTTCATAATGGTGAAATGAGAATGTGAAAATGTGAAAACTGCAATTATTGCGCAGATGTTGTACATGTATCTTTTGATTAAGTTCTGCAACATACGATCGGGCGTTTCTTATTGACGTCAAAATGAATATGGTTACCCGTAATTTAAAATTGGGTTATTCAGGGCTATACATTTTTGTTATTCTCCCTCCAGAACAGGGTGTAGTGTACTTGTTGGAACTGCTTTGCCTATAATTTTAATTTAAGCAAACTAATAGAAATGTCTAAATGTTTGTACTAAAACTTGTAAGTTCTGTCAATTTCAATTTCACATGCGTATTTTTTTCGTTACGAGTCTTCTGTAAATCTTGAGATTGAAGTGTGAGTAATATCCGTTTGCAATCCTTAGTTTCGATTAAAATTTCTGTATAAAGCCCACAGTTTGATATTCGTCGCATGGCTCTGTTAGTTTTCCTGATTAAAATCGACGTTAACAATACTTTAAAAATGCGTCTCCTTCCGCACCAGATTCCCCTACATAGCTGTCTACAATAAAATTTCTGGTTATAATAGACAAACCGGATATTGCACGTGACTGAATGGGTACATAAGGAGAAAGAGAGTTGATGATAATCATTATAAAGAAGAATACAAACGGTAGAGATCGAAGAGAGAGACCGCAGGCACTCGATGGTGTAGTAGAATACAGGCTTCGTGGCAGGTAGCTCAAGTTTAGGGATCAAAAGGTAAAAGTAGGCAATGTTCAGGAAATGGCGGATCAGAAACTAATTCCCACTCCAAAAACCGAGGTGGGGAAAACAAAATTGACAATTACATGTAGGTACTTATACTGAGAAAACATATTGTAAGCCCAGTGAGCAGCTATTTCTAAACAGGCGGCCACTCAGTTACCCGAACTCAAATAAAAATATGAAAACGTACACAGGGCGAAAACAGCACACACTCCAATGTAAAAACATTTAACAACAATAAGAACCACAACATAAGTAGCAGAGATCATTGCGATAGCTTTTTTCCCTTAGCGTTAAACCTCTTAGTGCTGCACGAACATTTGAGACCCTTTGATTTGACCTTGTTCACAGTATAATTGCGATCACGGGAATAATCAGTTGTCTCAAATAGGAGTTCCTGGGAGGCCAGTGTTTAAGGCTATACAACAGAACCCTCGGGGTTTTAGCCTTTCAGTGTTTCAGAAGTACACAGCTCGGTTTTAGAAAACGTTACAGAAGTAAACATATAGCTCGCATATGTTTGGCACTTCAAACACATATAACTTGAATATGAGTTTTAAGAAATCAACTCTTAATCAAAAGGGGCTTATGGACAGAATTGGATTCTGTTACCAAAGGCCTAAATTTTGATATATGCAGATAATTAATATAGCTGATGAAGCTTTATAATTTATAAATCAAACTCAGTTTCACGCTTGACCTTTGCTCATGGTACAAAGAACAAATTGAAATTCATTAATATGATATATTTCACATGGCCAATATTGGACTATTTTATTTGCTATGGGGAATTTCATCGAGGAATGTATGACCACTCTTGATGTCCTTAAAATGAGTGTACTGACTCAAATGATAAAACTGTTGAAAAAGTCAATTCAGCACTCATACATGTAGGTTAAGGTAAACTATAGGTAACAAGGCATTGACAGCTCTCCGAGGAACTGTTTCACAACTACTTTCGAAATCATTGTCATTATTCTTAACGCCTCTGCATTCTTTTAGCCTTTGTGATCTTACAACATATTTTGCCTAATAAAATCTAATAGAGTATATCAGCTGTCCAACAGTTGTTGTATAATTCAATGACAGCTGATGAGCAAATGTCAATGCATTAGCGCCAAACACAGGAAACTCACAGCACGAATATATGAGCCGCCTCATGAGAAAACCAACAATCTGCTTATGCGAAAACAAAGACGCAGATGAGCTTCGCGATAATCGTAAAAGCTGATCAGCGCATTTGTTTTCGCAACATGGATAGTACAATGTACAATTCTTCTTCTACGTATAGCCAAAATTTCAAGCCTCTAGCCTGCTTCTGTAACTGTACAGGTCGATTTGTGTCAGACCTGGTCGGAAACCCTGAAGACCGGTTTTCGTGCGTCGCGGCTCATATCTTGTCATATCCATTAGATGATCCACGTCATGTGTTTCGCGAATGCATATATGATGCAGAGCTGCTTTACAGTAACTGCACAGCTGTACAATCCCAATATTTTCGATACTTTCTTCGTAAATAAATCATTTAAAGCCTTCTGTCACTATACAGAACAGCCTGTACTGAACCTGATCGTGAAGCACGAAGACATATTTTCTCGTTGCTCGAACCAGATAATGTAACGGGCATTAATTTCAATGGCGGTGGAATGGTTTGCAGAAGAATACAGTTAACTTGGAATGCAAAGTAACACTCAGACACGTGAAATAAAGATGCAAACAGTGGGAATAGGTGGACATCATCTACTAAACCGAATAAGATAATCAAAATAGATACACATTTATAACATGATTGAATGTAAGAAAGCAGATAACATGTTTAGATTTAATTCGTCATTTATTGACTGATAAACTCTCCGGTATTATAGAGTCGGCCATACTATTGCGACCTCCAGTCTGCTTCATTACAGTGCTTCTTTGTAGCATCGAAGTGCTTTCAGTACATATGTTACTTTCTGTTATGTTATATTGCCCCCGCCGTTTCGAAGAAAAGCGGAGGGACGGCTTAGTTTTCGGCTTTCCGTCCTTTCTTATATCCGTCCTTCCGTCACCCTAGGGTAGCATGTTCCTTATGTGCGCAACTCCTCCTACAGTTTAGTTTTATTCCGATTCTTTTGAAACTTTTCAGTTGTCTTCAGCTCCACGTTTTCGCATTTTTTCAGGTATTTTGACAATAAAAGTGAATGGACAGTGGGTACCTTGTGTGCGCAACTCCTCCTACAGTTTTATTCTGATTCTTTTGAAACATTTACAGATGTCTTGACCATGCTTTGAAAATGTACATGCAGTTTGGATATAATCCTCAGACTATTTTTCGACACTTTTTTTGCAATTTGAACTTAGTTGTTTTTTCGGGTATTTTGACAATGAAAGTATATGGACACTCCTTCTACAGTTTTATTCCGATTCTTTTGAAACTTTATAGATGTCTTGACCGTGCTTTGAAGATATGCATGTGGTTTGTTATAATCCTCAGATTAATTTTGACTCTTTTTATGCAATTTGAACTTAAGTTGGTTTTTCGGGAATTTACACAGTGACTAAGGAAGTGCATGAGCTTTGGATATACATTATTCTAAGCTTATATTTGTGCCGCCTCATGGGAATACCAACAATCTGCATAGGCGAAAACAAAGACGCAGATCAGCTTCGCGGTAACCGCGAAGCTGATCAGCGCCTTTGTTTTCGCTACTCGGATAGTACAATTCCTCTTCTACTTAAATCCGAAATTTCAAGATTCTATCTCTTTTCTGTGCTTGTACAGGCCGGTTTGTGTCGGACCTGTTCGGAAACCACATTGTTGGTTTTCCCACGAGGTGGCTCATTTGTGTAACTACACAATCAAGGCGGGGGACATATATTCCCTGAATTTGCTTGTTCAGAAGCAATTCAAATGTTATCAAAACTAATTTGATTCTTGTTTTAAGATCTCAACGGACTCGGGGGAGGGGGGAGGCGGTGGTATGAATTGTCTAATTAATCAAATTAAACAATCCAAAATTATTTTTGGCCGTTCCAAAACGATTTACCTGTGATTGATCTTGAATTAGTTTGTATGTTTATTCTGCCTGATTGTCTTTGATTTTCATTACCTTGCCTGGAAAGAGCAACTGTCCATACTCCATCCTTCAGAAACTGGCTTTTTCAAAATGAAATCTCACTTTTCAAGAAAAATATGACTGTGTCACCATTTTGCATTACAAAAGTCGTAAAAAGTACCGCAAAAAGTTTGAAAATCGGTTAACAACTGAACACTTCATACCAGAAAATAATTTTGATTAGAGTTTTTTTCCATTGTGAAAATGAGAGCAAGGGAAGTAACTATTTTCTTGTAAAAATCTTTATTGGTAATTATTTATTAAAATGCACTAAACCCAAACAAAACTGAATTTATACATAGCCGAGCTCAAACTCTTTTAATCATTCACAGTTGTGTCAGATTTTCAATTTAAAGGTGCTTCGATTACCTCCCTTGCACATGGGATTTTTAGCATAGACATTTTATAATTGAACCAATTTTCAAACGTTTTGTGGCACATTTTAAGACTTTCGGGATGAAATGGGATGACAAGGACATATTTTTCTTCAGGTGTTTCGGAATAGGGTGATTATGAAAAAGACAGTTTCTGAAAGATGGTGTAAGGACAGTAGTCTACTTGTTCCTCAAATGAGTTGTTATTAGTGTGTTGTTCTTTCCATGTATGGTTTCTCGGTTGGGATTGGAATTTAATTGTACCATTGGCTTGACATGCTTTTCATACTTCTAATCAAATCATTTTCATGTTTTCATGATGAATGCAGCGCAGCTAATTGCATGTGAATTTTGTATGTATATATATATAAATTTCAGACCAACAAAAGACTTAGTGATATTGAAGGAGGATGCAAACTTCATGCTGTTGATTTTGTAGGCACAATTTCAAGGACATTTGAGACGGGTTTGCATAAGAACATATCAATTGAATTGACGAAAGTTAAATCTAATTCTGCCTACGATAATTCAAGGATGAAGGTTCAAGAAATTTCTGAAAATAAAATCAGACAATATTAACCCGCAGTCTGAGATTAAACAGAAAATCGGTCAGTCATGAAGTACGTCTTCACTAGATCATGAGGTAGAAATAAATCTAAGTATTGTGGTACTCTATAACATAACATAATGCTAGGATGTCCATGCTTATTAATATCATGCTTGTGTGTTCAAGGGTCAATCAATGGTAAAAATATAGTCCAAGGGTCGACAATTGATGCCTCACAATGTATTGGCACTAGGTAACCGTTATATGGATTTTCACCTTTATATCACAATATGGGTACCTTGCCTTCGAGACGATATATTCGACGATATAAGCGGGCTCACTGGTGTAGTGGTAACATCCTTTAAGACGTTTTCACTTGTGGGGAGACGGGCACGGTGTTCCATTCATACTATTTTCCGGGTATATCATTATACTATCAAGATAACAGAATACCTTTCACACAGATCCTCACTTTTCATACTTTTCTTGACAATTTAATATGTATGGTAGAGAAGATTGATTGATCACAATATAAAGCCAGCGACATTAAATGCTCGTGTAAAGAGCATTTCTAGAATCCAAAACAAACTCCAAAAACACACACGCAAACACATACAAAGCATACAAAGAATATGCACAAAAATGAAATAAATAAATAAATAAATAAATAAATAAATAAATAAATAAATAAATAAATAGGTTTCTAACACCTCCGTTCCAAAAAAAAATGTGACCTTTGCTCTAATCACCGAGCTACAAGGCTTTTTGAATTCAAACTACTCTTTTTAAACAAATTAATCCCAAAAACCTTGCTACCTATTTTCAAATAACTCAGTCCAACATTAACTGTTTTTTCGTGCCAAGATACTGTGAGCCATCAATAATGGACTTTATTTTATTTCTTTTGTTGTGACATTGGTTGACTGTACACATGTTATTTTTTATTGAGACTTAACGTCCCAGTCAACTATTTTTCAGTCATGTTGGGACGGAGCCAACGCTTCCAGGGTTTAAAAAGTACTGTAGGGAGAAACAGTGTCTTGCTCAAGGACAAAACACGGTGACGCTTGTTGGGGATAGAACCCAGGACCTCTCGATTCAGAGTCCGACGCTCTACCAATACGCCACCGCGCTCCCTACACAAGTTACTAAATATTTATGTTGCATTTATTTATATTTGCCTTTAGCATGTTGAGTATTTTTCTGCCAATTTTGTAGCATTTAATATAACCACCTCGTCACATCACATAACGCCACGTCATGTATTTTTTTCTTACCTCTCCTCACCTCAAGTAAGCGGTACGCGTAACTTTACCACGGATACAATACGCGTACATTGGGGTTCATGAAGGTGCATTTTTATTTCTGTTTCTATACACGATATTGAATCCCCTTTCTTAGGCCTCATGCATTTCGAGGCTAGACTAGGCTAGTGTTTGTAAGTCGGCCATTTTTTGTCACTTTCACTTCGATAAATAGATCTATTTTCTTCACGCTAACAAGATCAGTACATACGGTGCTTATGATAAAATTAAACTGGAGATTTATTGTTTAATGTGATATAAACAAGTGTTGCTTAGTTTCAAATGTTTTTAAATTATAAGATTTAGACGAACTCTCTCGTTGACCTATTTTATCGGCTTTTATAGGTCCATATGGAATTTATGAAATTATGTTCCAATACACTAGGTGTTCTGTTTCACGTCCGCTGTACATAGATGATTGACATGCGGTATCACGAATTACGGGATTGGACCGAAACTGTCCGAAACGAATCGATACTGTCCGGAACGGATATAGATAATATCGAAGCTACAAAGCTAATCAAGGGTCACCTCATAGTAGCATGTGAAGAATTTTATGTACACAACAATATTGTGATTTACTTAGAACGCAAGAAAACCGTAAGAGTTATTGCACCCTGCATACATGTATCCGTCATGCAACCGGATTTCTTACAGTACGGATTTACGCTACATCACACGTCGCCACACGAAATGTATTGATATTGATCGAACTCTTAAAATGCAACTGTTTGTAATTTCAAGTAGTGACAAAATAGCTAAATTGCTGTAGTGCAAAAGTTCACAATTTAGGAAAAAATTGGGGAATTCGGAAACCTTTGATTCATTTCTTTTCTGTTTCAACTATGTGACTTTTTTAAGTTTTGGAAGTATTTTCACAGTCTACATACATGTATTATTTCACATTTTTGTCACGGAAAATAGAGTATATCTAAGTGAATTAAGAAAAGAGGGACCAGGAATCGATGCAATTAAATTTAAAGTCCAAACATAGACAACGGGTGGGAAAGAAAATACATAAAACACAACAAAACATTTTCCGACAACATACTCGAAGAGCAGGATGACTAGCTCTTTCCCAACAAGGTAGCCATCCGGCTAAATTTCAACAGGAACGAAAGGGAACGAGTGCGACAGAGAGGTAGGCACAAGATGTCCGAGATATTTTTCCAGTGTAATTTACAAAACAAGCAGCTAATGCAAAGTCTGGGTCACACTATCCCTAACCAAGCCTCATGGATACAGATTTATGGGGTTTCAGTTTAACCTCAATTTAAGATTTTACAATTTGGGTCACGTGCTAGCAGATTTTGGCTTATGTCACACAATTCGAACCATACTGGATTCACACTGTCCTTCCATTATTGCTTGATTCTGTGATATTTAGTATTATTCTGATTGGCTCTAGCAAAATCAAACTTTCATCATGTAATCTTTGTTTGGAGACTCAGAGAATCTAATCAGGTTAGGCACAAGCACGCTATACAACTTTGGATAGCAAGAAAATATGTTTGAAATTTTGAATAAAACTTCCTTTGCTGATGGAATATTACATATGTTTGTTTGTTTCTTTTAAGTTTTAAAGGTCAAGTCAACAATTTTTCAGACGTGGTGACGAAACCATGCACGCTTTAACACAGTATCTGTTTTATTTGGTATCAAAATGCACTATACGTTACTAAAGGAATCATTCTTCTTGTCGGTGTAGACTTCTATCACAATCTCATATTATTTCAAACTTCCAAATTTCTATGAACCCCTCCGCATAGCATGTTACTAAGAACATGCTATAATTTTCTTGTTACCCGTTTCATTTTTTCCTATTGATGTTAGAATTTTCCATGGGAAAATATCAGCTCCGAATCAATCCTTATCATCAATATTTTGTCTATTTATTTACTAATTGCTGCTAACATCACAAGCTGCTTTGCATCTGATAACCATGTCATGCAATTGGTTAATCGATCACAAGGCTTCTTGTTCCTCAAAACTAGATAATTCAAAGTATTAACTGACATTTTTCACCGGCGCTCAGGATGAATAGATCATTGAAGTTTATCTGAAGGCCACCGATCAGAACTTTCATGACGCTCTCTTGAGAATGTCGCATGCAGACTGATACGCGCTTGTGACAGTTGTGAATATAACATATATAAAAAAATAAATAAAAATAAAGCGGATTTCTTTCTTTCTATTTCGAAACCCGCAGATATCTTGCTTAATCTTAACTTTATTCTAACACGTACAAACCCTTATTAATAAAGTGCTCTTTGATAAACAAGGAAATAATTTTCTAGAATACAATTATAATTAATTGACAATGAATATAACACGAGGAACTGTAGATATCACGACATTAAGAGATATCCCGTCAGGTTTTCATCATACCGGGATATTTTCTAAACACGAGTTCGTCCAAACTAAACCCTGGACGGCTTTCCCAGTGCTTGTGTTCCTGTGTCTGGCATCGTTCGTGGGGACTATGGGAAACGTGTTGACATTGCTCGCCATTGCCAGAAATAAGAATGTCAGAAATGTTGAGTCTATGTTTATCGTAAATTTGGCGATTTCTGACTTGTATGTAACAATGATTGCGGACCCGACAAGCATAATCGGTAAGTCTTTTCTGTCATTTGAGATAAACTCTTTCCTAGCCTTTATATAATTTGGATGAGTTCATTCTTACTTTAAGTAATATCAAGAACATATTTTATTGCCATTAATTTTATGTTTCGTTTTTTTTCTTTTTTTTTTTTTTTTTTCAATTTTATTGATATTTTATTTATAAACAAAGCCGGAGTACAATCTTAAATGTGACATCTTGGGTTGCTCTTTTTGCCTATAACACCAGCTGTATGTACATGTTAGTTGAGTTGATGGACTCGATATAGGTCGACATGTCATTACGAAAACATGTCCGTGTAATGTATACCCCTTATATCCCACTTTTATATAGCAAAACTGGGGTATGCAGGGGTATACCTATTTTTCTTATTTTTGCTCCAAAACATAGATTGTGGGTACTCGTTAGAACCGCCTCGCCGAGGCGGTTCTAAGGTTCTAACGTGTACCCACAATCTATGTTTTGAGCAAAAATAAGAAAAATATCATTTTTTTTTCAACTGAAAATTTACAATTTTTTAAGCTAAAAAACTCTGTTAATTGCATGGGCAAGTTTTCGGGTAGCCAGTATAATCAGTCCCATACCGATTGCATACATAATATTATACTCAAAGCAAATGTAGAAACATATGGGTACGCTTTGGGGTCAGCCAAAAAAGGAATCAACAGATACGAATGAATATTGAAGTGTGATTGTAATGAATTATTGAGGACTGTAATCCACCTTTTCCAACAGATTTTTCGATGTGTGAGACAATCTGTGTCGAGTGTCATGACTCAACTTAGATTTGCCACATAAGCAACAAAAAGCGAACGGGTAAAGTACCGTTTTATTGACGCTCTAACTTTAAAAGTTGGGGTCGGAGCTTCTTGTATGTTGCTTGGCCCAACGGGGTTCAACTTGTGTTTTTTTCTTTTGCTCCGGGTTTCAGTAAGTTATTCGGCGCCCAGGGATCTCCATCGTCGGGCAGCTTACTGAATCTATTGGTCCTCGTTTTGATTCATCAGGGTGGTTATCATGATTTATTTGTTTGTCCGTGATGATTCATTGACTAGTTAGAGTTTCACCAGCAAACTGAAAGTTGTGAACCACTGCAGAAGTGGCGCCTGTAAAACCGGTTTAAGCCACCAAAGTAACTTTATATTACTGATCGTTCAAGGCGATACTTCTGTTGTGGTTCCATTTCTTCTATGTTTTGGAGTCGAGTTTTGTTTATTGTTTGAACCTTATATTCGTTTTCATATTTTAGTTAAGTTCGGGTAACTGAGTGGCCGCCTATTGGGAAATAGCTGCTCACTCGGCTTTCGATATGTTTTCTAAGTCAATTTAGCTTTTCCCACCTCGGTTTTTGGAGTGGAAATTTCTTTCTGATTGCGCATTTTCCTGATCATTGTCGCTACTATCCTACATGCTACCATTACTGACATAGTAACCTTTTCAGTCAAATAAGGATGAAATACGGGCCGCGCTTAGTCAGAAAAAGCACAAGGTATACTAAAAGCATTCAATATATTGGTTAAGTTCGAGAAATAGAATTCGTTCAAAATGATTCTTTAATTCTAATCATTCCGAAAATTGTAAAATAATTTATTATTCCCAACTTTCAAATAGACTGGGTTAAAGCCCTGAAGTGTTTTCAGGAAAATGATAGGAATAAAATTGCACTGTCTGACAACTCTAAGATGAACATATTATTACTTAACATGAATCCTCAGTGAAATATGTTTTCAAAAGCAAATAAAACGTATTAGTTACAATAAAATAACCCAGTTTATCACATATGATCCTAAATGCAGACGTTTCCTGAATTTCACAAAGTTTATTCAAAACTGTCAACATGGCAAAATGGAATCGGTTCGAAGCTGTTAGTGTGAACGCTTAAAATTCTATTTTAAGGATTCGCAGTAGCCAGAGGTTGGCTTGTTTCTTCTTTCACCGGAAAGGGTCGATTTTACTTTCTTCACCATGAGGATTAATTTTACAGCTTTGATTTACTCAGTAGAATCATTATTTACTAAAACAGCAGTCACACATTAGCGTATAACCCAAACGCGCGCCGGGCGTATGAAAAATGTCAACACGCTGAAGATTTTGGACGTATAAAAATGATGTGTACCTTTAACTCGCTTTAGCAGTCACACATTAGCGCGCGACTGAGGCGTGTGCCGGACGTATAAAAAATCTCAAATTTTTAGAGTACGTTTGTCTTACGTCCCAGACACGCTAAGCACACGCTATGGGCGCGCAGCGAACGTTCAACGCGCGCCGCACACACGCTTGGGGCACGCTACTGAAGCAATATCTAATAAAATCGGAACGCGCGTGGAGCGTACACTGGCGTGCCTCAAACGTGCGCCAAACGCGTTCGAAGCGTATTCAACGTGCCTGTAGCGCGCGTGGAACGTATTCGAAACGTATAAGTCACACGCCCGGGACACGCCGAGCTTCTAGAAAATTTTTAAGCATGTTTAAAAAAATTTTGATCCCAAACGCGCACGAAACGCGCAATGATTTTTAGCGACATACAGCGACGCGCGCCGGACGTACACCAAGCGTACACAACGTACTCGTAAAAAAAAAAAATACACCAACAACAACAACAAAAAAAAAAAAACAAAAAAAAAAAAAAAAAAAAAAAAAAAAAACATCAATTTATATCCAAACGATAATTTCAGCATATGTAATCTCCTGTATGAAAAATGAATGTTTTTTGCAGTAGTTAAGGATTATCCTTGCGTGCTTCATAAAACAATAATACAACCGTTGTCATGGCAATGCATGGAAGTTCTGGTATAGAAATGTCTTTGGCATACAGCTGTAGTATATAAAGCCTTGTTTATATTTCAGTTTTGTATTACGAAAACTTGTCCATGCAGTAAACAGGGAAATTTTTCAGCTATAAATCTATGTTTTGGATCAAAAATAAGAAAATAGGTATACCCCTGCAAACCCTGTTTTTCTATATAAAATTGGGGTTTAGGAGGTATTTATTTCACGGACATGTTGGTACATGTATTCTCCATATTTCTTAAAATAAAAGAAAGCAAAACTGTAAAAAATTAAGACGTTTTAACTTCAAGACAAGTCGGCTGTTCTTCGGGGTCTGTCTAAAAAGTAAATATATGGAGTATTAGCTTTCTAAGATCAGATAAGGAATACCCCTTAGGACACAGACAACATAATAGTTATCTTAAAAGGAAGAAAAATGATATCCCATGATAAATAACAATTTCTTCCATTTTCTAAATGACATATAACGCAGCTGTTCTTGAAGAAACGCAAATTTTTGGAGCTGCGTCACAAAAAAGGTAAAAGTAAGGCGTAAGAAATAGCTGTGTTTCTACTAACCCGACCGCCTCTGGCTCTGTCTAGATTACAACACCCGATTAAAGTATACATTAGGTGCCGCCCATACAATACTATATGTACCACTATACGAGTCAGCGTTACGAGTAAAATTAGAATCGAGGGCTCTGTCACAAACACATACTACACGTTCGCGCAGTTTTACTGTTAAAAATATTTATTTTGCCAACCCCAGTGTGCATTTTGCAGGTATTTTATTTAATTTCATTAATATTTGCAGCGGTACATGTATATCCCACGCTTTTTGAATTTGGTTGTTATAAAACGAGCTAACTGGAATATATTTGTTTTTCAGTTTTACGTCTAGATTATTTCAGCCCATATGGGATAGGCCATTCAGTAGGTGGGCGAAAACAGGAGAACCCCGAGTAAAAAAACATCTGATAAACCCGCAAGCAGAACGGCGTGTCTCGCATGTGGCCAGTGCGGGTTTCGAATCCACGCCAAACACAACGGTGAGATGATCGAGTGATTAAGAAACTGCGCTCATAACCGCTCGGCCACGGGGGCCGCTATCTGGAGAATTTGCGTATTTATGGATACCAATTTTATTATTATATAACAGGTGTTGAAAATCAACGTAGAATGACGTCACAAAGGACTAGGGCATTTAACGCCTGATTTTGGCCTCAGATTTTGCTAAAAAATAAATTTTGGAATTTAGGTGAGAAAACTATTCCTTAAAACAGCCATATGTCTCCTCTATTAAAAACAAGAACAAGTACTTCATTTATCCTACAAGCGTTGCCATGGCAACACACAGAAGAACCATAGATAGAGCACATTCTGCACTTTTTGGTCTATTTTGGACCATTTCTGAACTTAGTTTTTAATTTTTAAGTACCAGCCCACACTCCGAACAAAATTATACTCAGCATACAATATCTCTGGATGATACTTTATAAATATTTCACAATAAGAAATTGTTCGTCGAGTGGGTCGGTAGTTGAAAATGATGTTGAATGGTGAAAAATAATCCCAAAATTGCAAAAAGTGATATTTCTATGGTTTTCGGAGGGTTGCCGTGGCAACGTGTAATTTGAATGTGATAGTTGTGCTAGAGTTAATAAGCAGGGACCTATACCTGCTAATTGCAATACGTTTCTCCTCAAAATTCCAAAATTCAGTTTTTTATCAACACATGAGGCCGGAATCAGGCCTTAAATTCCCTAGGCCTTTATTGTTAGAGATATTAATGAAATACATATATTTTACCAATACGAACAGACACACCATTCAGATTTCCATCAGAAAAACGTGAAATGTATACCCCGTTAAACCCCACTTTTTTATAGACAAACTGGGGTTTGCAGGGGTATACTTATTTTTCTTATTTTTGATCCTCGGCCAGGTGGTTCTAACGTGTACCCACAATCTATGTTTTGAGCAAAAATAAGCAAAATATCGAAATATGAAAAATTTCATTTTTTACAACATAAAAAATCAGTTTTTTATCAACACATGAGGCCGAAATCAGGCCTTAAATTCCCTAGGCCTTTATTGTTAGAGATATTAATGAAATACATATATTTTACCAATACGAACAGACACACCATTCAGATTTCCATCAGAAAAACGTGAAATGTATACCCCGTTAAACCCCGCTTTTTTATAGACAAACTGGGGTTTGCAGGGGTATACTTATTTTTCTTATTTTTGATCCTCGGCCAGGTGGTTCTAACGTGTATCCACAATCTATGTTTTGAGCAAAAATAAGCAAAATATCGAAATATGAAAAATTTCATTTTTTACAACATAAAAAAATTATGTTTATTATATGGGCATATTTTCATAATGAACTTGGTGGTTTGAATGAGGAATGAATAATATCTACAGTTATAAAGCCAGAAAACAAATTCCCCGTTTTGCAACGAAACTTAAATTGTTAAATGCTTTGTCTATATCATAATTGAATCTCAAAATAACCTTCAAAACCGTTCTATGCAAAAAGTACAGGTTCAACATATTTGTGGTACCACTATTTATTGTGTTTATGACCCCTGCATGTGACATTACACAACAAATATACTATTCAACGAATTGTTAAGTTTTGTCTTTTTTGAGGTTTTGTTATTTTGCTGAATTGTACCAAGTAGGCAAGAACGATAAATTACTTGTTCATGAAAGTCTTGTGGAATAAGCAGAGACCAGGAACGGACACAATTATAAACAAGCCCTGTTCATGGAAAACCAAGCTGCAAGAAGCTAAAACTTTCGTTAACTTCACTAACTGAATGATCTTTAGTAATTAAGATGTCCCGATTGTAAAGAAAATATAGTTGTCTGCTAATGCATATCTTGATTCGTCACAGTTTGTACAGGTGAGGGCTCAGGTAAATCTCCCATTTGTTTGACAAAATGCATACACAAATTAATTCATCAGCATACAACAAAAGAAATTGTTCACCCTTTGAACAATCTTTGTTTTCAATTGACCAGCAAGCCAACTAAAGTGACACAGCCATATAACCTAATTGGTGCATTAGACTGAGCTTAAGAAGAATCATTAAGTTGTAGGCTGTTGAAATGCTTGAAGATAGCTGCCTGTGATTGCTGTAATATGATTTATAGCTTAGGGTGTTAGATAGTTTATGATGTTCCTTTCATTTTATAACTGTAACTTACAATAACATCCTTTGTGATTTATGTCCTTTTGTGTGTGGGGTGGTGGTGGATTTTGCCCATATTCATTTATACCAGTGATGCACAATAACATTTAACATAACCAGTCAAAATCTATCTAATTGTTATCAACCGGCCTCGGTAGCTCAGTAGGTAGAGTGTCAGCTTCGAGATCGGGAGGTACCGGGTTCGATCCCTGGCCGCGACAAACCAAAGTCGTTAACAATGGTACCAATTGCTCCCCGCTTGGCACTCGGATTTTCGGGGTAGGGCTAGGACTGGTAATAATAATAATAATCTCTTTATTTATAGAGGATAACGTATTTAGCACAACGGCCAGTCTTACATACGGTCCTCTAGTGAATACAGACATTGATTATTTTCGGACCTTTTTTGTTTTTATTCGGACTTTGTTATATTAGACAGTCATGCGATGTTAGTGGTGCTATATTTTGTTTTGGGAGAAGAGAAGCCAGTGTTTGCCTTATAATGCTAAGCGCCAAGCAAGGTAGCCACTGGTACCATTTTTAAAGTCTTTGGTATGACCCGGCCCAGGATCGAACCCACGACCTCCCGCTCCCAAAGCGGACGCTCTAACCATCACGCTATCGGAATCGGTCGCTCCGGTGTCAGTATAATGTGACTGGAGGTTGTATCAGCTAGCAAAGAAGCGTACAAAAGTAGTTTCTTTCCACAGACTATCAGGGACTGGAATGACCTCCCTGATTCACTTGTCTCCTCTGCTGAAATGTCTGATGACTGTGTGTCCAAGTTTGCTTCACTCGTGCGTTCAAGGGACTAATTTCTCCCCCATCCGAACCCCCTGGTGAAATAATGTCATTTGGCGTGTCACCAGTAAACTATTCAGATTCAGATTCAGATCAGGTAAAAGTGTCTGGGATCTGATACCACTGTGAGGCAGCACTATAAAAGTGAGCATTGAGCTCCCTGTCACAACCAGACACCGTCGTGATATGACAGATAATGGTGAAAGCGACGTTAAACCCGAATAAGCAAACAAACAATACTTGTAATCAGATTATGATTACCACAGCCCTGTCGGCAAGTAACGCTGCGTACAGCCCTTTATACAAAATGCAATTTTCAGATCACATAATTCTTTGCCTAGCAACCAAAACTATGGAAAACGCATAAAAACGTAAATGTAATGGTACTCGCGTTGATAAGCAACAGCTAGCACATGTGGAGTTCTTTGGACATTCCAGTTGCATGGAAACATTTAGCTAAGGTGACATTACAGAAACACAGCAATTTAAAACGCAATCAAAGAATTATCAAAGTTTAATATTCATTTTTTGACGTTTGACACCAGGTTTTCGCGGACAAGACACGTTTGTTCCATTCTATGTCTACTTAGATGACATGAATGTTCTGATTGCAGACTGAATCAAACTTTCAGAAATGAAAAACATTACGTCTGTAAGATAAATAAATGTATACACTAAAAACGCTTCATATTGCATTACCGGTTGAATGGACATTGAAGCATACAGAAACATAATTGTGAACTTATTCATTGACTTGTTAGAGATTCACCACAAAGACCGAACAACTAACTAAGTGTTGTGAACCATTGCAGAAGATGAGGGTGAGGTTAGGCCCTATGAAAAGGTACAAGTAGGTAAAGATCAGGAAAAGACGCAATCAGAAAAAGATTCCCACTCCAAAATCCGAGGTGGGAAAAAACCAAACTAATAATCAGGTACTTATACCATGAAAACATTTCGTAAGCCGAATGAGCAGCTATTTTCCCAATAGGTGGCCACTCAGTTACTTTAACTTAACTAAAAATATGCAAACATACATAAGGCGCCAACAGCACAAAAATATTTAGAACACCAAGACATAAAACAAAAAGAACCACCACAGAAGTATCGACTTGGAACGATCAGTAACACAAAGTTACTGGCGGGTTTAAATCGATTTTAAGTCCTGGTTTTTGATTCATCAGGATGTTTATCATGATTTATTTGTTTGTTCTTGATGATTCATTGACTAGTTAGAGATTCACCACGAGGACCGAAGAACTAACTAAATGTTGTGAACCACTGCAGAAGCTGAGGGTGAGGTTAGGTACCTGTAAAACCTGTTGGCGCCTTATGTATGTTTTCATATTTTTAGTTAAGTTAAGGTAACTGAGTGGCCACCTATTGGGAAAATAGCTGCTCATTCGGCTTACGATATGTTTCATGGTATAAGTACCTGATTGTTAGTTTGGTTTTTTCCCACCTCGGTTTTTGGAGTGGGAATCTTTTTCTGATTGCGCCTTTTCCTGATCTTTGCCTACTTGTACCTTTTTACATGGCCATAACCTCACCCTTAGCTTCTGCAGTGGTTCATAACATTTAGTTAGTTCTTCGGTCGTGGTGAATCTCTAACTAGTCAATGAATCATCAAGAACAAACAAATAAATCAATTTATTATCATGATGAACATCCTGATGAATCAAAAACAAGGACTCACAGATTCAGTAAGCTGCCCGACGATGGAGAATAACTTTCTAACTCCGGAGCAAAAGAAAAACATCAGTTGAAACCGGTTTAAGCCCCTCCCCTCATCCAAGTAATTTCATATTACTGATCATTCCAATGCGATACTTCTGTTGTGGTTCTAATTGTTTTATGTTTGAAGTCGATATTTGCTTGTGCTGATGGAACCGTATGTGTGTTTTCATATTTTAGTTAAGTTCTGGTAACTGTATGGCTACATCCTCACTCGGATTACGATATGTTTCCTTAGTATAAGTACCTAATTGTCAATTTATGTTTTCCCACCTCGGTTTTTGGAGTGGGACTTTGTTTCTGATTGCGTCATTGCCTGATCATTGTCTACTTGTACCTCTTTATGTAATATAAATTTCAGTATCGCCAGAAAAAAATCAATATTTTCGAAAGAGCTGAAAGTTTTGCCTAATAGTTTCCATGTGTATATAATATCCACAAAACTATAATAAAATATGCATTGCACATAAAATACCCTCTAAGATAGGCAAATAGTAGCATGTTACCGGTCAAACATATATCACAGATTGCAATCGTCGATAATGTGCTTTGAATCTAGAATATAATTTTGGGGAATATAAAATACGGATACACAAATTCACATTATGAATTGGAAATTCATGCTTTGTCATTTCTGAGACGAAAGAGCCGTTATAATTGCAGTTTCCAATTGTGATGAATGAGGCGAATATTCACAGTAAATCGAACACATTTCTTAACAAATTATTATTTAATAGCAAGGTTCCGGCGTTGCATGCGCACTCAAGTCTGTGATTTGAGACAATTCGATAATAGGTGCGAGAAAACCTGAGCAGTTTGGAATTTAGAACAATTTAGTCTCAATCATATATATATACAGTCAGGCATAAGTTAAGCATTGCTTGATTATTTTTCGGGATATTTGTGATAATTGCTATATATAATTATATAATATATAGATATATATACGAGATACAAATGTATAAGGGTGATAATTTAAAGCAACCCCTGATAAAATTAACCTGAAGGTAAACAAGAAACATCTTTAAAAAAGATAATTGTCGAAGATTAGTACAGGATGCAGAAGAGAGAGAGAGAGAGAGAGAGAGAGAGAGAGAGAGAGAGAGAGAGACAGACAGACAGACAGACAGACAGACAGACAGACAGACTCTTCCAGAGCCAACTCCAGACATGACTGAGAGGAAATGCTTTTCAAATGTCCTTACGGCGAGAGTCCTTAAGAGTCGCTGGACCAAAATGACTCGTTCTGTTGAGCAGAGTCTTTGATCCGAACACGCATATATTTAATGGAGAAAATCCGAACGCATCTTATCTACGATGGCCTGCATGGATCATAAAATTTCAAAATCCACAGATTTTAGATTTTATTTTTTTTCTTTGCAAAAGCTTTCGTCACATAAAAAGCGATTGAAATGAATAACAATAAGGACCAATGATGGCTTGTATAGTAAAAACATCATCTTAAAGTACTTTTAAAAAGATGCAGTTTGCCTTTTTAATCTTCCATATGGGAAAAACCCGGATGCAGGTCAAAAACGATCTGCGATGTCTTCGACAAACAACGAGGCGTTGTTTATGCAGGCATACCCTACATATCTCAAATCCTCTTGTATTTTTGTGTGTGTTTTTTATTTACAAAATCCGCTGTTTTCCAAGGTTTTTCAACGTTTCAGCCATCTAGTGGCCTTTTTCAAGAACATAGTCACATATAATTTTACATTTTGAAAAGTAGATGCACTTAGAATCACAGAGAATTGATTAATTTCTTAATTTTATTTTACATTTTATGCTGCTTTGTGCCCTTAATTTTAACATAGAACTATTTTGTTCTATGAACTTTTTGTTTCTTTGTCCTTTACAGAGGTTATAGAACTAATCTGGCTTGGATGTAACTCTGCAAACGTTTGGCAACTCGTGCAATTTGCATAAATCCGAGACGGCCGCCGGAATCTGTGAAATTTTCAAATCGCCAGTGTAAAATGATTGTTTTACAATTACAAAACCATAGATCTAGTCAGTCTGAAAAATTCCGACAGATATCTCGAACAAATCAAAAGTTATGGAAGTTTAAATATTGGCGTGTTACACAGTGAAAACGTCGACAGAGTTAATAAACAACGCGGCAAATAACTTTTCCTGTATCTGCCTGTAACTGACATTAATACATAGAGAAGAATAAAACTTTTAAGATATTTTTGCGATATAACTCTACTTTCTTTCTGCTAATGGCGAAACATGTGGATCGGTTAAACAACTTTTATTGCCATACCCCCAAAATAGGGGCAGGCGTATTCAGGACACCAGAGGACTTGAGTGACAGGGTCAAATGCCATTCTGAAAAGCCTAGCAAATCAGGGATATGTTGAAGACCCTTACAAACTAAATGTTGTTTTTGAAAATATTTAATATGAAAAACACCTTCAGAAAAAAATAAAGGTGATGCTTTCATGTAACCTATGTCTGACTGTATATTTTACACTCCCCTGTCACAAGAACGTTTGGTACTGCAATTGCAGACCTTTACCAGACGTTTTATTGTATATCACACTAGAAGTGACTATACGGTTAGAAAATATATGGGGAAACAAGTGTATGTGATTTTCTCTGGGAAAAGTCATGATCACTTTCCAACTTTGATATTAGAGAATATTGTCCCCATTTACACAGATGAACTCAAATTATCATCAAGCAATTTTTCTAGCTCTTGTATTCACAATAATAACCAACCACCATTTGTTTTTGTTTAAACATTGCCCATATTTCAAAACCAATGGTATTGTTATGAAATTTAGCATTCGCTTGCTTTTTCGATTCTGAATCAGCGTTTTTATGAGAATGTCAACCTTGAAGGTCGTTCATTTTTACCGGTACTAGTAAATTATTTCTAAGACATGTCGATAGTTCTTTTCTAAGTTCATATAGTTTCCATAGGGATTCAAACTGTTCCATAATGACATATTCTATAATAATCAGACCCTTTCAGAATAAATGTAGACTGATTATGGTTTTTACTTACGCTGATGGCGTTAAATACATCTAAATAAGATTGACCTAGCTCAAACGGACTATATTCTCTTAATTATGAAGCCATAAGGAGTGTAATGTACTACTGAGTCGTTTTGTTGAGGTCAATCAAATGGCCAAATCACATTATAAAAAATAGATACAATTGAGGTCTTTTTAGCTCACCTGAGCCGAAGACTCATAGCGGAGCTTATAGGATAGGCAGGTGACCAACGTCCGTACGTCGTCAACATTTGCAAACGCTTTTTCCTCTGAAGCCGTAAAGCCGATTGCTTTTACTCGCATATTACTATTAACATTTACCGGTGGAAGAACGAATAATTGTGCTTTTTGTTCTGATCGAATATGAACTCTGGTTGCTATGATAATTTATGCTTCCTATAGACTTATAATGGGGAAAAAACGAAAAATGCGATATTTTGCTGTCTAAATTGAGAGATCCAAGTGCAGGGGTTTGAAAATGAATCTATAGTTTCAATGACCTTTCTTCAAGACCTTACGAGCCTAAGGCGAGTAAAAGGTCGTAATGAAAGATCATTCAATCTATGGATTAATTTACAAAGCCCAGCACTTGATGCAAAAATCAGTCCTTGACCCATTCTACGACAAGGTCAACAAAGCCCATACATGTATATAGTAAAACCCCAACTACTTTTCTTTTCTCAAGTGACTGTACTTGTTGCCTCTCAGGTGAGCGATAATGTCCTTGGGATACATGTATTGTCAAATGTTTATCATGGTTCATAAAATAGTTTGGGCTATTGGCAGATTTAAATTTTCCTCCGTTTAAGCATGGTGAACGTTTAAACATACCATGCAATAAAACTTTGATACATGCGAAATTAAGCGGAAGGCTGCCCCGCTCATCACACTCGGAGCATGTAAATAATTATGACAAAAATCGTTTTTCTACAAAAACTTTGTGAAGCACCTGTTCTTTGAATACATGCTCCTGACTCTACATAAATTGTGTTTTAGTTATAGTCAGGTAAGAACTCTGGTTGCTATGGCAACTTATATTTCCCATCGTCTAATAATGAGGAAAGTGAAAAGTTCCAATTTGTGTTGTCTTGTTGATGATTTTTTTTTTTTTTTTTTTTTTTTTTTTTTTTTTTTTTTTTTTTTTTTTAGAAAATTTTCACTGACCACTTTATCTACGTTTTCTATGACTTTTCTCCTAATTGCTCATTTTGATCGGTTGCAGGGGGACTAAAAGGGTAAATTTTCGAAAAAATGCTCCAAAATCTTCATCTCAGAAATTGTTAGGGGGTTAATACTACACTTTGTATACATGTTCCTGTCTGTGTATGTCTGCAGTGGTTCTTGGCCACTGCTAAAAGTTTACTTCCCTAGATTTATACGTTTGTTCATTGGGGTATCAGTCAACAATTGATTATATATAGCTATGCGTACTAGATTTGTACATGCATATAGTTATTCAGGTTCCTGAGAGAATTTATAAATTGGCTATATATATTAGTTATGCGTGTACAACGTACATGTAGATTTGCTCGATTCATAGATTTGTATATAGTTACTTAATAGGTTTCTGTGAGAATTCAGAAATTGGTTATGTAATATAATTATTTGTTACGCGTGTACAATGTAGATTTGCTTCAAAATGCAAGGATATTTTGAAAAGCCGATAACGCCTATGACCCAGAGTAAGCATATCATAAAAACTATAATACTATATTAATGAAAATCATTTACTTGTGAAAACCTTTCTTTCATATTTCCAGTGGTATTTAAAATGAATACGACCAAGGACACGGTATAATACAATGTAACGGATGTCCTTTGGATAAGACATTGGATGCTTCCAAAGTTCAATATTTATAGCATGAAAGTATCTAAACTTCACTGACCCTTGCACTTACAAAACGGTGACATTTCCCAATAAGATAACATATACATGTAATCTTGGATCCCATTAAATCTAGTTAATTTGAGGAGTACGTGTCTCGTTTCAGGCATCGCTCAGAAATTAGCTAAATTGTTGAGTTTAGATTGGAATAGCTCATCATAACAAGACGTCTTCACTTTCAAATTTATATGTCTAAGGCGATGCAACAATGTATTACTAAGCCAATTGACGGTGCGTTAAAGAGATGCGCCGCCAGTCTTGCAATTCGTCCTGCGCCGTCCAAGGAACATGACGAAAAGTGGCTTACATGTGTTTGTGCGTCACGAATGGCACCAGGAAAACATGTCTGTGAAATGTATACCCACTTAAACCCCACTTTTATATAGAAAAAAAACTGAGGTTTATAGGGGTATAGCTATTGCGAGGCGGTTCTAACGTATACCCACAATCTATGTTTTGAGCAAAAAAAAAAAAAAAAAAAAAAAAAACTATCAAAACATTTCTGCTGAAAATTTTCAGAAAATTGACAGAATTTACCAACTTGAGAAAAATCTGTATATTACATGGGCATGTTTTCGTAATGGGCAAGCTCAGCTAAATGAGGAGCAATAATACATGTACGTACAAGTATGACAATTCTGAATCGCATATAATGACCGCATCAAAGAGAAATCTTACACTTTTGATATAGCTGCAGATAAATCTTCATGATGATAAGAATAAAATGAGCCTCAATGAGACAACCAACAATTTGTGGTTCCGACCAGGTCTGGCATAAACCGGTCTGTACAGTCACAGAAGATGGCTACATGCTGGAAATTTTGGATTTAGAAAGTAGAGGAATTTTACTATCCGTGTAGCGATAACAAAGGCGCTGATCAGCTGTGCAGTAACTGCACATCTGATCTGCGTCTTTGTTTTCGCATATACGGATTGTTTGTTTTATGATGCAGCGGCTCAAATGGTAAACGTGTCTTACCATAGCATTTATTTAGTTCTTAATGAGAGAGTGCGAAATGATTTATGGGCTAGAATTTTCAAATGCTATTATCCTGCACAGGATACACATTTGAGGCAAAACCTATTCAACGATGAATTGCAATGAAATTAGCAAGTATTATATGAGCCACGTCATTAGAAAACCGGAGTGTCGCCAATGCAAAAACAAAGGCGCATATCAGATAGTACTGATCCTATTCTACTTTAATCCGAAATTCCAATCTTCCAACTTTTTTTTTCGGTGACTATACAGGCAGGTTTCTCTACAGGCTGGCTTAAAACTCCAAGACCGGTATTCTTGAGTCGCGGCTCATACATTGTATATGATAGTAACGTTTATAATTGCAAGGCTGGCACCTGCGGTCTCGCAGTTACTGTTTGTGTCACTAAGCATCAATGTCACTAAGCATCAATCCTCGACCATTATCAGCATTCTAGCTAAACCTCTCGGACTTTTTATTACGGTGTCTCGGGGTGATAATGCGGGCGATCCCCAAAATATCATGTGGTAATATACAATTACCTCAGTTGCAGAACCACACCTAAAAACGTCATGTCGGTCTTACTTCTTATTGTAAACGAAAACATCAAGTATACTCAAAGCCAAATGTAGCTTTACACTGTTCTTTTGTAGATAGTTTATTTGTCGAGTACATGCAAAGGTGTGTAATATTTATAAAGCGTTTGATATGTATTGAAGTCCGATCTATTACACATTAGGTAGGCGAAATGTTAAGCAGTCTTAATGATAGAATGCTGCCACACGGCCTTATAAACCATGTAATGGGTATAAAGGTCCGGAGTCAATTCGTACTCAAGTCAATTCGTACTCATTTTGGTCAATTCGTACTCATTTTTGGTCAATGCGTACTCACCCTGTCCAACGTTGACGCCGGTGAAACGGGCCCAACACCGGTTACTACGGTGCTTTCGCGACAAAATTTGATGGATGCGAATAAATTTCTTGTTTTGTTCAATGTTATATAAGCGTTTGCGATGAAGTAAAACGCGTATCTAATGGAGAATTAACTTGACTTTGCATTTCTGCTTGAACGGAAAACTGTTTTTGTATAATTTTTTCAAAACATTCGATTCAAAGTTGGTAAACAAGGTTCGGCCAAGGCCTATTCGGCCGATTTCTACAGAAACTGTTCGTATTTTCCAAAATACGCACAAAATGTGAGCAAACGAGCATTTTGATATGACTTGTAGGCAAGATTGTGGGACGTTTGCATCGTTCTCGATAGATTCCCCCCCCCCTAAAAATGCACAGGAAGAATTTTATGGCAAAAAGTAAACACAACGCCTGTTACTACGGTACCAGAATTACCTGGATTATTGGATAGATGGACATTCTAGCTTTACAAGATGCGGATTGTGTTACTAATTCGTGCCCAGCTTCTTCCTACATACCTCTTTTATGTCGTTTAGGGAACTATACGTTCATTGGCATAGTTATCAACCCTAGAATGAAGAGATTCTTATGAAACAGTTCCGTATTGTTATGAGATAGAAGTGGTTGCAATAGGAAAACCGGGCTTGTCCGTGACTCACCAATTGCACGTAATTATACTTTGAGGTGTATGTACCTTGGTATTATAAGTTTCACCAACCTTTCTGCAACCCTTCTAAATTGAAGTAGATTCTTGCTTGTACTTACTGACTCGCTCATTGACTCTATGTTTGACTCAAGCATTCGAAAGTTTAGAGTCAAAACATTACACAATATGTTATAATAATAATAATAATAATATTAATAATAATAATAGGTTATTGAATGAATGTCGAAAACTATTCTGAACGAGTTCATATTGCGAGGACGCACGAGCTTGCGAGTTAATCTCAGCCATATGAACGAGTTCCAAATTGTTTAAAACGATTTTCATTCAGTAACCTTTTCATTACATGTATATACCCTAAAGTACGCAATGGAAGGTTTGTAAATGCTTATTCCTGGCATCTCCAGTCCTGATAGACATTTCATTTGGCCACATTTCATGTAAAATGGTATCGGTTTTAGCGACTTATCACCATATTGCAACACACGCAGGGCTTCGCCTTAGTGTACGCGAGAACTTTGACGTTGCAGTAAAATTGATGACGTCGACGTGACTCTTTGGCGTCGTTGCGATCGGAAATTTCATGAACAAAGTTAGAAATTCGGAGTACAAACACTTTTGAATCATCGTTCTTCCAAAATTTGAGGTATTTGTCATGAAATGAAGTTTTGTGTAAGTACAGTAAGTAAGTACAGTCAAACCTCTATAAAAGCGCCACCTTTGGGAGTGAGCTAAGCTGGCTGTTATACACAGGTGGCTGTCTTATCAAGGTTCAGTCAGAGCAGTTGTCATGTAGAAAATATTCTTACTGTCACAAGAAAAATCCTTTCTAAGGATGGACTACCTGTATGTGTTTCATAAGTTGACATCATTTCATGCTTCGTTACACAAAAATATATACAAAGCCTCATGGGTATTAACTTAATTGATTTTTTCTGCTAATTAACTGTTTTAAATACAAAAATGAATAATAATTGTCCAATTAACAGCTTGTAAATGGGAAATTTGACTTTAGGCAAGTATGATGTGGCTGTCTTATAGAGAGTTATAAGCATTTTGGGATTGATTTTACTGGCTGCTGGTTGTCTTGTGGAGGTGGCTGTCTTATGCAGAGATAAAATATAGTGAAAATGATTGGGAATGTTTCAGACTGGCTCTCTTATGCAGGTGGAGCTCTTATAAAGGTGGCTGATTCAGCAGGTTCAACTGTAATTCCTTTATTTAGAGAGGGTAACGCGGTTGGCTAAGTCAATCTTCCCCGAGGCCCTATTTATTCATTTATTTCCCCGCGGCCCTATGTATTTATTATGCGAGGACATCTGTATTTTTCCTAGTTTCGTCGTTCGTTTAGTTGAAATGGAAATGGAAAATGGCTGCCAGATATTTTTTCAATGGCGACCTACTGTACGACATCTGTATTTTTCCTAGTTTCGTCGTTCGTTTAGTTGAAATGGAAATGGAAAATGGCTGCCAGATATTTTTTCAATGGCGACCTACTGTACTATCGAAAGTAGTCCCGCCGGGAACTTGCTTCTATTGAATATGACATAAGTTTCCATCGAAAACATTCTTAACTACATGTATTGAATATTGAAAATGTGTAGACATTTGCGGTAACGTCAAAAGTTTGGCGGAATTTCATCAGTGCAATGGTCGAAAAGTTGTTAAGAAACTGAAGGTTTAAAATGATTTTATTTTGTTTATTGTATGTTAGAATAAAAAAAGATCAGCTCTAGTTCGTGATTTGTTGAATAACAATTCACTATTTGTCAGTCAGAGGTTTGCAGATAAATCACTCGCGTTGCTGTATTATATGCTGTGTTGGAGCAAAAAAAGGATTTAAAATGGCACCCCAATCTAGAATAGCAGTCGAAGCCATTTCCAATTTGGCCACAACAGTTACTGTTGACTGGAACGTTTAAGCAAGAACAAATATACAAACAAATAATTTATCTCCCCCTCAGTGACATCATACATGCACCTTATGTTAACCGTATATTGCTTCATATGGTTATTTGGAATGCTATACCCGAAATACACTAAATATTGATACGTATTTGTTTACTTATTTTTTGTCAGAAAATCCCAACCAAACAAGAGCTTTTCAATGGGGAGAAGAATATATTTTCAGCAGATACTGGACTTCTTAGTTCACTTGGAGCTCGGTCTCTAAGGTTCGCGTTTGAAACGAATGCGGATCTTTGTGATTTTTTTCTTTGATTTATTTAAAGGTCAATGATGACTCCTTTCGCATTCTCCACTTATATTGTCTTATTCTGCAAGAAACAATACGATACTTTGCCATTTGGATAATACTAGTCTTTGTGTTGACTTCCCTCTTGAATGTTACAATTTACAGTAATTCTCTTTGTTGCCAAATCTAAAGGGTCACTTGAGAATCCTAAACCGCGGTATGACCCACCCCTTTCTCATTAATATGTTCATTGCTCTTAAATGATCTGTTTTAATCATTGATTGTCAATAAGCCAGACAAAGAAGTTATTTTACTATATGGCGTATGCATTTTTTAAAATACTTTTAAAAACTCTAATTCATGGGAGAAAATCAGGTTGATCAGAGGAACGTTTATTTTCCAGAACAGTAAGATATGTTGTTATTGTTTAGGGTTTTTAGTTTGTTAAGAGTTGTTAGAAACATCTTAATCTTAATTAGTCAGTTCTGAAGTAAGAAAAAATACGAAGAAGTTTAATTAGAAATGAGTAGTCTTATATGGCTTACGGCAACTTTTTCTACAATGACACACGATCTATCTTATACGGAACCGTTTCATTAAAAAAAAAAACAAAAAAAAAAAACAAAAAAAAAAACAAACAAACTATAGACTTGATGTCCATGCCAATGAAAGTAAAGTTCCCGAAACCTACATGAAAGATCATTATTATTATTATTATTATTATTATTATTATTATTATAACATACTGGATAATGTTTCGACTCGAAACTTCCGAATGCGTGAGTCAGTCATAGAGTCATTGAGCCAGTAAGTAAGTAAGTACAAGCAAGAAAGTACTTCAATTTATCAGGGTTGCAGAAAGGTTGGTATAACTTATAATACCAAGGTACCTCAAAGTATAATTACGTGCAATTGGTGAGTCATGGACAAGCCCTGTTTTCCTATTGGAACCACTTCTATCTCATAACAATACGGAACTGTTTCATTAGAATCTCTTCATTCTAGGGTTGATAACCATGCCAATGAACGTATAGTTCCCTAAACGACATAAAAGAGGTATGTAGGCAGAAGCTGGGCACGAATTAGTAACACAATCCGCATCTTGTAAAGCTAGAATGCCCATCTATCCAATAATCCAGGTAATTCTGGTACCGTAGTAACCGGCGTTGTGTTTACTTTTTGCCATAAAATTCTTCCTGTGCATTTTTTGGGGGAAAATCTATCGAGAACGATGCAAACGTCCCACAATCTTGCCTACAAGTCATATCAAAATGCTCGTTTGCTCACATTTTGTGCGTATTTTGGAAAATACGAACAGTTTCTGTAGAAATCGGCCGAATAGGCCTTGGCCGAACCTTGTTTACCAACTTTGAATCGAATGTTTGGAAAAAATATACAAAAGCAGTTTTTCGTTCAAGCAGAAATAAAAAGTCAAGTTAATTCTCCATTAGATACGCGTTTTACTTCATCGCAAACGTTTATATAACATTGAATAACACAAGAAATTTATTCGCTTCCATCAAATTTTGTAGCGAAAGCACCGTAGTAACCGGTGTTGGGGCCGTTTCACCGGCGTCAACGTTGGACAGGGTGGTACTCATGTTGAAAAATTTAGTCAACTCGTACTCATTTTGGTCAACTCGTACTTAGTTTGGTCGATTCGTACTTATTTTGACATGAGTACGAATTGACCAAAATGGGTACGAATTGACCAAAATAATAATCACTGTCTCTTCTTTGTTGTATTAACGTTCAATTTGTCACGAATATGTGTCAAGAAAGTTACGTTCTGCTTGTGCACACAAATAGCTTAAGCAGCACCTGTTTAAGACTATCCCAGCGTCCAGTGTCCATATTGCGTGCATGCGCTTTTTCGTTGACAGCTTCACAATGACGAAATTATTATTATTATTATTATTATTATTATTATTATTATTATTATTATTATTATTATGTTTGAAGTTTACATTTTATAGGAGGAAAACTGAACTTCGACGACAAAAGTATGTACACAATCTGTTTGACTGGTCTCAGTCTACTAAATAAAACAACAAATTTATAAAAAATCAAAAACATAAAAAAAAAAAAAAATCACAAGCTACACAAATTTACTATCAATGTCAGATTTAGTCCTGTATTTCTGCTAAGGGGCAAGTAACAAAATGTCTTTCCGTATCAGTTTTGGTAGTCCCTCTTGAGGTGTAATAGTTTAAATACAGGGCCTGAATGCCAGGCTAACAATCTGTTTGCATATACACAGAAAACTTGACAGAAAAGAAGTGCAGAAGGACGTACATTTGCTTGGTGTGTGACTATTAAAAGTGAAACTTCGGTTGTTCAATGCAATGTTTTGGTAGGTTCGACGATTTTGCGTTTTACGTCCCACGCAACAATGGTCATATGGATACAGGACGTTGGTTTAAAGTCGCATTCGTAACATCGGGTTAGCCGGGGTGAAACCTGAACGATCAATAGTTTACGAGGCCAGTGGCTTAAGTACAACGCCACAAACGCTACTGTGAAATGTTTTGCATGTAAGTAGCGCTTACATTGGGCGCACAACTGTCTTGTTCGAAAACTGTGTGTAAATGAGATAACCTGGCTAACTTTCGTTCCGACCCGCTTCGGTACCTCGTTCCACCTTCGTGTGAAGGTATCACGAAACACCGACGGGAACATCTCGTCTAAGTGCAAAAATATTGCGAAAATGATTGCATACATAATAGTCGCGCAAACGCTTTGGATGCGCAAAAGTGCTGCGCGATTTACAGCATAATCAAAAATTCAAATATGCTGCAACTATGTTGCATTTAATCTTTTATTTAGTATAATATCAGAATAGAACGATGCCTTACACCAAATCGATTTCACTTATTTAGCACTAGAGAACAACGTTTTTTGTCATTTTATAATCTTACATTTGTGTATAAAATCACAGAAAATCCGGTCTCAGAAAGGAAACTTCTTTCTTTCTTTCTTTCTTTCTTTCTTTTTCTTTCTTTCTTTCTTTCTTTTCTTCTTTTTTTGCAAAATTGGTTATATTTAAATACGATTCTTTTACGAAAAAGGAATGTAAATGGCGCTGTAAAATACTGTATAACTTCATACTATCCGTACTGTCTCCTTTTGAATGTTTTTTACTACTTCCAAAGGATCAAACCTACTAAGTCCATTCTATCTCCTTTTGAATGTTTTTACTACTTCCAAAGGATCAAACCTTTATTTTTATTTAATTATTACTCCCAACCTCAAATCAAATAACATTGACAGAAAAAATGGAAATAAAGTACTAGGTGAAAATCATTTAGAAATTCGAGCTGAGAAATTTAAGGCACCTTTGAAATTCTTTTGGTCAGTTCATACACATTTTTGTCAGTACGTACTCTTTTAAACATGAGTACGAATTGACCAAAATGAGTACGAATCGACCAAAACGAGTACGAATTGACCAGACCATGAGTACGAATTGACCAAATGATTACGAATTGACCAAATGTTTGAGTACGAATTGACCAAAATGAGTACGAATAGATTTGAATACGAATTGACTTGACATACTAAAATTACCTGCATTTTTACCGGAAAATACCGATAATTTATTGGATTTCCGTAGGCTATGACAGGTAGACCTTACCTGTCCACTTTGGTTTCCAGTTAACATTACATTGCTATGGAAAACTGTTTTTATACAATTATAACATTTTTATTTAAAAAGTCAGAAATAGGATGCTGTTATATCCAGTTTTATACATTTTATCAGCTTTCCGATGATATAAATTTTATTTCATTTGAGTTTGATCTTTTTGCTTCCCAAAACACCTGAAGTTACCATCGTGTTATCATATAGTAAGCCATTGCAAAATAAAGTCAAAACGCGTGTTTCTCCATTTTCACGTCTAATTTACTCAAAATCTATTTTAAGGACATTTAGGATGCCGTTGTATTTGTTATTTGCACATTCTTTCTTTCTTTCTTATATGCAATTTATGAAATTCTTGACGACAAAGAAATAACTAGCCTGCTTCTGTGACTGTACAGACTGGTTTGTGTCTGAACTGGTCGGAAACCAAAATTGTTTTCTCATGCGAAGGCTCATTTGGTATTTTATTCTTGTACATGCGCAGGACATTTTGATTGTTTCTCGACCTGCCTTAGAAAATAAACCGTTTGCGTTATTGAGGCATGCCAGGTTTACACGGCATCGTGTTTTGACAAAAACAAATGTACATTACGAAAACTTGCCTATACAATAAACAGAGTTTTTTAGCTTTAAAAATTGAAAATTTTCAGCTTAAAAAATTTGGTATTTTTCTTATTTTTGCTCAAAACATAGATCGTGGGTACACGTAAGAACCGCCTCGCCGAGGCGGTTCTTACGTGTACTCACAATCTATGTTTTGGAGCAAAATTAAGAAAAATAGGTATACCCCTGCATACCCCAGTTTTGCTGTATAAAAGTGGGGTTCAAAGGGGTATACATTACACGGACATGTTTTCCTGATGTTTAATTAAACATGAAATTTCGTTTTAAGAATTTAGATTCATTGAACTACATGGTCTCTTTATGCAGACTTGTCTAAGAGTAGCCTGCCTGATACGTAGAATCAGTTTTGTCTGTCAAAACAGCTTTCTTATGACGCTGCCAAATTATCACGTGAGAATGTTTTTATAAGAAGCGTGACTTTAATACCTTGCGGCGACAGCCTAAATACGCTGAATGTCAGATGTAATCCCCTGATCTTGTCATCCATGATGATCGTTTTATCTACCTTATAATCCGAAAAGCGTGAAAACCTACTTTCTGGTCGGCATTCCTGACCATGTCAGACAAAGACCAGATTGGTTATCATTAAAACTGTATTACGGTTGAACTGCATACTTGGATAAGACTAACCAATCTTATGGAAAATGGTGTTTCAGCGCTTTGCAGGTCATCACCGCCTATAAGATTTTAACACGCAGACAAGTTGTCGCAAGATTCTGCTCGAATTTGAAATGATGCAGTTCTAACGTGTACCCACAATCTATGTTTTGAGTAAAACTAAGAAAAAAAATCAGCTGAAATTTTTCACTTTTTAAAGCTAAAAAAACCGTCTGTTTATTTCTTGGGCAAGTTTTCGTAATATAATGTACATTTGTAATTGCTGCCAAAGTTTCTAGCTTTTATATTTACTTTCATACGAACTTTCTTTAATGAACTTCAATGAACTTCGAATTCTTTTTTTTATGAAAGACTTAAACCCTCAAACTTTTCTATCAGGTAGACACGTCTATGAAATGTATACCCACCCCATCATGTCCCACTTTTATATAGTAAAACTGGGGTTTACAGGGGTATGCCTATTTTCCTTATTTTTGATCCAATAGATAGAGTATGGGTACTCGTTATAACCGCCTCGCCGAGTACCCATAATCAATGTTTTGAGTAAATATATAAAAATCCATTTTTTTTGTTGAAATTTTATTTTTTTTTCCTGCAGATCAAAGTTCTGTATATTGCATGGGCAAGTCTTCGTAATGTCACTATTTTTTCCGTCTCACGAATTATAATACGGATTTTTGTGTTTTAGTTTTACGTTTTATGATTTGTTTTACATTTTAGTGCTCAATGTTTTCTTCTACTTTTACATTAACAAATAAAACGTTGACTTAATTTTCTTTACTGTATGCTTATTTTCCGCCATGGTTGTATATATGTGCACAGTGCATAGGCTGTGACGATGCAAACGAACCCAAATTAACCCAAATGTGCTAAAAAGATGTAAAACGCAACGAAAACCAAATTTAGCTATTTCATTAAAGTCATGTGAACAATTCATTCAGTCATGGGAAACGCATTAAATAACTAACTCCTCCGATTTAAATTTTATTGGAGCCGAGCTCACTATCTGCTATCACCCATTAGACGAGATTCTCGCAATAGGCGAGATTCTCGTCCTCATTGTTCTAACTACAGGAAACCCAATATCCATAAAACCCAGGTATATCGGTTTCCGCGACCTACAGGGACATAACTTCTTTTATCGGATTAGGCTTATTTGTCGGAAATTCTGTGTTATTTCCCCCTGGTAGTTGACAGCAATAAAGTTTTACATGAGTACGAATTGACCGGAAACAAAAATAAAGCTCTTCCAAATCACATCACTTTTGATGTGTTACTATTGTTTTATCAATTAACAATTTTGAAGTTTGAAGACTAAGTCTTTAAGAGATGTTACTATATTGCTTATTCAAGTTCAAATCAACTCGAATTTTCTTGCTCGAACAACAAGCTGGAGTGCTGTTTTCAAGTTCAATGCCTATTTTGCGATATTAACAATGGTTTAAATGAAAAATCCCATTACAAATTATTTGCCATTTTTCGTTCGAACCGATAGGATTTGTTTCACCAGCCAATGTTGCCACACTTTTCAATTGAGGCCCCAACGATCCATGAAAAACGTTGGATACGATTGAAGGAAAAAACTTTCAGAAATAGTTAAAAAGGTACAAGTAGGCAAAGATCAGGAAAAGGCGCAATCAGTAAAAGATTCCCACTCCAAAATACCGAGGTGGGAAAAAAAACAAACTAACAATCAGGTACTTATACCATGAAACATATCGTAAGCCGAATGAGCAGCTATTTTCCCAATAGGTGGCCACTCAGCTACCTTAACTTAACTAAAACTATGAAAACACACATAAGGCGCCTACAGCACACAAAATTTTAAATACCAAGACATAAAACAAAAAGAACCATCACAGAAGTATCGTCTTGGAACGATCAGAAACACAAAGTTACTGGCGGGCTTAAACCGGTTTTACAGGCGCCTAACCTCACCCTCAGCTTCTGCAGTGGTGAGAAGCAAAAGTTTACTATTGATTTATTTCAAAGCGAGTTAATTTCGATGCAAAGCAGTTTTAACAGCCAGTAAAAACCTAACCAAACGTTTGGCAGTATTTTTGAAGGACAATAAGTGGTCCTTGGCACAGTCTGTTCAAATCTTCTGTCTTGGTGGGAAAATGCCAATTTTGTGCTAATTATGAAAGCACAGATAACTCGCATGTGGATTAAGTTACATCAACCGCTTTACATGCATTATGCTCGGACAAGTGTTGGAGACACACTGCAACAGATACTGTTATAATTCAAAATGAATGAAAATGTATTTAAAAAAAAATGAAAAGTGTAAAGATACTTTTGGTGTTAAGTATATATACATTTTGGCTAAGTAAGAAAATATGGAATTTGGTACGAAAATCATTAAGGTTTCCTGGTTTGATTTGTACTTACATTTTTAGCACCTGCCCCTTCAATGGACAAAAATCAATGAACTTGCAACTGAAATAAAATAATAAACAATACTGTTTATGGTAAATACCAAATGTCATCTCGTGTTTTAAAAAAAGAAAATGAAATTTTCAATACGCGCAATACATTTTGTATTTTCTTTCCCCTTTGTTTTGACATTGCCGTAATTTCTTTTGATTCCTATTCAGCGTGTATACTCGTACAACAATTTCTGACAATTGTCTTCTTTTTTATGAGCCGTTACGGTGATATCATAACATATGCGTCACTAATATGGCAATTTTAATATGTTTGAAACATACTTTACACGAAAAATCAATTTCAATGAGTTCCATTTGCATCCTTGTATAGATGCATGTTTCCTATGAAGCATGTTATTAGATGGCTGTCCCTCCGGACTAGAAATGAGCCGCTGCATCAGAAAACCAACAATTTGAATAGGCAAAAACAAAGGCGCAGATCAGCTTCGCAGTAACTGCGAAGCTGATCAGCGCCTTTATTTTCGCAAGACAGACAGTACAACCCCTCGTCTTCCAAAACCTGAAATTTCAAGGTTGTAGCCTGCTTCTTTGACTGTACAGGCCGGTTTGTGTCAGAATTGGTCGGAAACCCAAAATGTTGTTTTTCTCACGCGAAGGCTCAAATGTGTTTGTTTTGACACGAAGAACTGCTATTTTTGTAATTACTGGATTGTGTTATAAACTCGGTCGACATGATAATGGAAATCGCCTAAACAGGTCGAATATGTATCAGGAAGGAAAGCTCTATCCTTTTAGTGTATAATTTGATTGATAGAAGCTACAGCCAAGTTAAAAGTTTCATCCGAAGGCATATAACATAAAGTGTAGTGCAAGAAAGCGGCTTTAGAAATGCACATATCAGCGCATAATATCACTGTGGCGAAGTTATTCAGATATTAGTACTGTAATGGTGGCCGCATTTTATTGTCACCTCCCCGTGACCAGCATTGTCACGACATGTTTGCAAAATGGTATTATACCCGTACCAAAATTATACTATTAATTTTGTTTTTTCACACGCATCAGGATAACATGTACATGCAATATATACCCCCTTATGCCCCACATTTATATTGCAAAACTAGCGTACGCAGGGGTATACCTATTTTTTTCTTATTTTTGCTCCAAAACATAGATTGTGGGTACTCGTTAGAACCGCATCGGCGGGGCGGTTCTAACGTGTACCCACAATCTATGTTTTGAGCAAGACATACTTAAAACATCTAAGATTTTCTAATGACATTTTTACGGTAAAAAAAAAATCACTGTATATTACATAAGCAAGTTTTCGTAATGCATGCGTTTTAGCGCGGGACTTTGGTTCTGGTTACACCAGTTCCTGATATTGCTTTACTTAATTTCGTCGTATATGTATGAACAAAGTAAATTGCTTAATTATTGCATAGATATCTATGCGTATAGCTGTTTGAAGCCGTTTTCAATTGGGTCAAAACCCGTGTTCAAACAGCAAAACCCATGTTCAAGTCATGAAATTCACATGCTGTTTGAACATGGGGTTTGGCCGACGTCATTGGTCAATGCGACGTGGTCCGTAGTAATGTAATGGCCAACGTTGAAGAAGCTCCGCGGTTTTCGGTGAGTTTTTACGTTGTTTATGTTATTTTCAAGAGATTTTAAGTGAATTTGTGTAAAAATGCAAGAATAGCTATGTTTTGTTTCAGTGTTAAAACCTTCGCTGGATCACTCGGAAGGGGTTTGAACACACGGACTTTGGCCTTGTGTTCAAACACCTTCCTCGTAATCCATCAAATGTTTGAACACTGAAAACCATGGTTGATCCCTAAATTGAACTAAATCAATTTCCACTGACTGACCATCTAATGTCTGGTTAACCGTCTGCTCAGGAAAAGTGGTTTAAGTCAAACATGTAAGCCTTTGTTGTTTTACTTGTGTAGTTAGTTATATTTTCAAGCACATTTTAAGTGTCATGACATCTTAGTGTTGGATAGAAGTCCCATAAAATGGATGCAACGTCCCAACATGGCCAGAGCAGTTGACTGAGACGCTAAGGTGTAATAACACTTAACCACAAACGAAAGTTGACACTTTTTGCTTTTGTTCTTCTAAAACGGAACCAATTCCAGAACTTTTTTTTTTGATAATCTGAGCAACCAATAGCATTGCTGTAGAAAATGTATCAGTCAAAATCGAAACATGATTTTTAGACTTCACAAATGGTGTATTTAACATATTTGAGCTGGAAGTATTCGTATGTTGATTTTTGAAAACTGCTTTAAATTTACGTCTTTAATGCCGACGCCTTTACGTGTAATGTTTGTGTTTTCTTATTACTCTGTTGCGGTGGAATGTCGCCGTGCGATACGCTAACCATAGCTAATTTGTGATGTTCGCATTAAGCACCTTATCAAGATGTATTCAAGGCGACTAACGTTGAAAGACAGGGGACGGGGGTTTCTAACGGCAGATATGATTAAGAACAATTTTAAAGTCTATGGAAATAGTGTTGAAATTTATTTTTTGATTTCGTTAAATTCGCGCATTTTGATTTGAGGGATAACGTTATTGTTTGGTCGTTGACATGTCGCAACGATTTCATTTTGTGTAATTTTTTATGTGGTTAAGTATAAAACAAACAAAAACCATGCCATCATTCGCAACGAATAATCCCACAGTATCATATTGTTCTTGAAAGCAAACGGTTACATTTAAAGGGGCATGTTCACAAATAACAAACAATGACTCTAGACTAAATTTTATCTTGTTCTTCGGTAGAAATTATTCAATCCTGTCTTGGACATCCTACAATAATGTGCTAAATATATTCCCGTAGGCTACAGACAGTATTTTTACAGGCTGTATAAAACAATTGAAATAATTCGTCGCATCTTTATAATTTTTATGTTTTCCAGACGATTTCATCAGGATAACATGTTCGTGTAATATATACCCCCTAAACCACACTTTCATATAGTAAAGTAAGAACAGAAGAACCAGGAATCGATGCAATTAAATTTAAAGTCCCAACATAGACACCAGGTGGTAAACAAAATACATAAAACATAACAAAACACTTTTTTCCGATAACACACACTACGAGCAGAATGACTAATGTCTATTCACCAGAAGTTCCAGAAACTGCGTTTTTCAAAATCTCACTTTTCTGAAAGACTGCAAGAAAAATGTTACCATGTCACCATTTTCCATTCCAAAAGTTTTAAAAAGTGCCACAAAAATGACAATCAGTTAAGAAAAGAATATGTCAGAAAACAATTTTGAATATGGCTTTTTCCCTTTCTAAAAATGTCAGCCAGGGTAGTAACTATTTTTTCCCGAAAATATAAATTGGTTATTTTTCATTTAAAATGCTCCAAACCAAAACCAAATTGTATTGTTTGCATAGCTGAGCGCCAAAATTTTGATTTTTTTTTCCACAGATTTGCTTGAATTTCAATTTTAATGTGTTTGGATGATCTCCCTTGCGCATGCAAAATTCCTATTAAAATAATATTTGGACATAATTATTTTATTAGTGAACCGATTTTAAAACGTTTTGCAGCAAATTTTACGACTTTTCTTTTGCAAAAAGATAACATGGTCATATTCTTCGTGTGTTGTTACAGGAAAGAGAGATTTTGAAAAATGCAGTTTCTGAAAGATGGTGTTCAGACAGTAGCACTTTCCCAAGGGGTATACAGTAGTATATTTTTGTGATAGTTTTCTTATTTTTGCTCCGAACATAGATTGTGGGTACTCGTTAGAACCGCCTAACATGTGCCCGCAATCAATGTTTTGAGCTAAAATATGAAAAATATCAAAACTTTTCTGATGGAATTTTCAATTTTTATACTTGAAAAAAAATCTATATATATTGCATGGGCAAATCTTCGTAATGTTAAAACATTTTGTCCCTTTCCCTTTTTCGTACAAACAAACTTCTTCTGCAGTATTTCAAATCATTTAGTCGCTAGCTTGATGCGCGTTTTGGCTATCTTCATGAACTAATTCGGGCTTGTAGCGATTCGATACACATTATCATCAACTGGTATGCAACGACCTTAAACCTTTGCATAAAAGGCTGCAGACTGATGACAAGCTTAAAGTAATTTATAATGCTATTTCGTCACCGTGCCGCTTTACTTCTGACAAATAGTGTATTACATGTATCTGTAGGAATGCCAAAGGTTAACCGGCATGGTCAAAGCAATCGCTCTATACATGTCCGTGAAATGTATACCCATGTATTCCCCGTTTTTATATAACATTATATAAAGCTTATACAGTTTTTCTTATAGCGGTTTTCATTTTTTTATATTTTTAATTCAAAATATAGATTGTGGGTACTCCTAAGAACCATCTTGCCAACGTGTACACACAATCAATATTTTGATCAAAAATATTAAAATATCAAAACATTTCCAATGATATTTTCAAATTTTCCACATATAAAAAATCCCTGTATATTGCATGGACACGCACAAAAAAAATGCTCCTGTTTACGTTTGCATTTTGTTATTAACCTAATGTACTCGAATGCTATTGACCAACACTCTTCCCATGCTATTATCGTTATTTGGTATTTTATTAACTATTTTCACATTAAGATTGTCATAAATTAATCGCCCTTTACAAATGGCACAGATCCATTAGAATGAAATCCGCTTAGCACGTGTCCATATTGGCTTCTTTGTCTGATTCTTTTTTTCTCATTATGGTAATATACATGTGTAATTACCACAAGGGTCATTGCTCTGGTTTTGTTATACTTATTACAGTCAACACGTCATCAACACCATAGCAGGTGTTTTCATCTCATCAGGAAAACAAGAACTGCATCGCCGAGGCGGTTCTAACGAGCAAAAAATAAGAAAAAATGTATACCCATGTAAACCAAAGTTTTACTTGATAAAAGTGGGATTTAATAGGGTATAGTTTTCATGGACATGTTCAAGTTCTTAATGGCTTCGACACACCTTACACAATTACACCTTTCAATTTTATCACTACTTTAGGATTTATTCTCTAGATCGTGTTCAAACTAGCTTGTGTGAGGGAGCGTTTCCCAATTGCTAATCTAGTTAGAATATGTCCAGAAGCTTGTCCAATTTACTTTAAACATCAACCCAGACACGAAAATAAATGTAGCTTTGATATTAAATAAACTTAAAACTGAAATGTTACCAAACCGACATTAACGTATGAGGTGTAGATGTACGTGTTTTTTTTTTTTTTTTTTTTTCGTGCGTTTTAATATAACATAATGATATTTCCCTCAACCTTAGGTGCATTTATTTTTAAGCGTATTAACCAGTTTTCGCGTATGTTGACAAGTTCAGCCACCCTGTTTTCAACATTTTGTATCATTATCTACCAGCCCTTCTTCAATCAGCGACGGTTTTGGTGTAATTCAAGTTACTTTAAAGATTGTGAAGTTTATTTTCCCCCAAGTTTATATTCATAATACATCACTCGGGTGTGACAGAGAAAACTTTTAACTGCATCTGATTACTGTCACATTTAGCGCTACTAATTGGATTAGAGTCTTTTATTCACCTTTGCATTATTTTATTGGCGCTCTCCAAGTTTTTTAAGGAATTATTATCATCTTAAAGATATTTTTTACTTTTGAAACTTTGTTTTCAGTATGAAATGTTCCATCATTAATCTTGTAGAAAATATCGGTTCACACCTGGACAAGACCGCCACGCGGTTTCTTAAAAGATGAATTTATTTTTTTCTGATGTTCAGGGAGCTATGAACCACAGTGGGTTGCATGCTAGCTTTGCTATCGAACCACTGCGGTTTATAGTGCCCTGCATCTCAGAAAAATTAAACACATTGCTTATATTTACATTCATTTCTCTCTATCGCTTGTTGAAAAATTATCAATGCGATCACATTTTCAAGCAAATAGAGACTTTACACAAAGTGTGTGTTCAAATAGCGGAACAGCATCAATGACGTCATGACGTCACATTGGCAATTTTATTTATTAATATTTGACGTCAACTTTGGATAATGTGAGGTCGCGTGACATGATGTTGTTCATGGAACTCTGAACGCTCATTCAGTTCTGTATGTTCATTAAGATTTTGCATCAGAAATGTATTTAGGTGTGAATCATAACCGACGTCAAATGGAACCAATAGACGTGCTTCTCCTTTGAGACCATCGGTTGTTATATGAACCTAAAAGCGACAAAATGTACCTTCGGACATTCTGATGTTACTAGCAGAAAGCAGCAAAAAGCGGAAAGACGGTGTTTTATGCGTTTAAGAAATAACACTCTATTTGTAATCTTTGAGCACTGGGCTACCAAATAAATGAGTTTTAAAACATATTATCACTCTTACCCACAATACCAAATTATTGCTTCAGAACCAAAAACCCTCCAGTTCATAAAAGATAATTAAGTGGCTATCAAAACACAGCATGTACTTATTTTCTGGCAATATGATGATTATTGTGTTCCAACCTTGAACAGCATGAAGCCCCTGCCATATAGTATAAAGATAGTGTTACGTTACTCTCACTCCTTAATTATGCCAGAAAATAATATTATCTGTATTATGTCAAATCATGAAGCTATAATACATTATAGGCCGATTTCCACGAAACTTGGTATGTAGCATCGGGGACTCCAGCCCATCATAGTTTGCCCAAATGATGACCCTGGGATGACCTTGACCTATTTTACGGCAAGGCCAATTTTGGAAACATAAGCTTTTACAAAGGAAAAAGTGATTTTTTGATAACTATTGCAGCCTGAGACCTGAAAAGTGGTAGATGCAGAGAACTAATGGAGTATATGAAGGTATGTAATTAAGTTAGGTCAAGGTCATCTCTTGACCCTGGCCGGTTTGTCCTCCATACACAGTCTTCTTCTCTGAAACCACTTAGCCAATCAAAGTGAAAATTTATGTGGAGCATCCATGGGTAGGGGGAACAAAAGTTTGATTCCGAAATCTGGGTCAAATGACCAAGATGGCCGCCACGCCCATATATAGTAAAAAACACTCAAAAATCTTCTTCTCCAGAACCGACGGGCCGATTTTCACGAAACTTGGTATGTGGCATCGGGGACTCCAGCCTATCGTAGTTTGATCAAATGATGACCCTGGGATGACCTTGACCTATTTTATGGCAAGGTCAGTTTTAGAAACATAGGCTTTAAATGGGAAAAAGTGAAAACTATGGATTTTTTGAATACTTTTGCAGCCGGAGACCTGAAAAGTGGTAAATGCAAACAACTAATGGAGTAGATGAAGGTATGTGATTAATTTAGGTCAAAGTCAATTTTGGAAACATAGGCTTTTACATGGGGAAAAAGTGACAACTAGGTCTCAGGTAAGCGTTTACAGGACCAATGATCTTATGGAAACTATTGCAGCCATAGACCTGAAACATGACCAAGATGGCCGTCATACCCATATATGGTATAAAAAAAAAAAAAAAAAAAAAAAAAAAAAAAAAAAAAAAAAAAAAAAAAAAAAAAACACTTTGTCCAGTGACTGTACGTGTTGACTCTCAGGTGAGCGATTGTTGACCTTGGGCTACTTGCATTCAGTTTTACGGAGCTGTTGGTGATATGACGTTAGTCAATCGAAATTTCAAAAGCTGAAGTCGAATGATTTTGCTAGTTTGATCTGAGCTGCGATGCGAGAAAACCAGTCTGTGGGATTTCAAAATAGGCCCGACACAAACCAGTCTGTGCAGCTGCAGTCAATAGTTAAAAACTTGAAATTTCAGACTGAGAAAGAAGAGGCATCAAACTATCTATTGGGCAAAAATAAAGGGGCTGATCTCCTTGCAGTTACTGTACAACTGATCTGTGTCTTTGTTAAAATGCTACATGCAAAACGCCGGTTATCTCATCATGCGGCACATTTTCTTCCAAAAAGAGAATTTAAAAAGTTAAGCAAGTAGTATGAGTATGAGCATTAAGGATGTTCGCTGCCAATGAAAAAGTATTCAAACTTTTTTTCTAACCACTCTTTTTTGATTCCAAATTACAACACAAGACATTTGAAAACAAAAAAAGTATAGGGTAGTGTGCATTTTTTCGAGCTACATGCCTGTGAATGAGTCCTCTGAACACTTTGTTTTAAATTGAGAAAAATTAATTTAATTTTCAAATCTTTGAAACATACCTGTCTTGAACAAAAATACACCTAGAGTGCTTTCAAAATTCATAATATTTACGTAATGCAGACTATTTTGGACCAAAAGCAGTGAAAAATTTGCAACTTGAAGTGGATGACAAAATTTTACGAGTCGTTTTCCAACCCTACCCCCATACTTTAAAAGTCGGAAAAAATCAATATTTTGAAATGTGCCAAACCCATATTTGTTGATTCAAACTTTTTCTTGTATTTTCACAGAAGATAGAACTTTGTTATATTGTTCGAATAAAAGAAAGAAATATATAGGGTAGTGTGCATATAAGAGAGCACCAACAACTTGAAAATCGCCATTTTAAGCCTTTTTTCGTCTGTTTTGTTTCTTAAAGCCCATTTCATAAAACCACCCAAAATTTTAAAACTAGCACACCAAAGACAGAAAGACCGACTTAGAAGACCATATACACATATACTGCTGCTAAAACAAACATCGAACTCGTGCAATTAATTTGAGGATGTGTAATATTCAAGTTTAATCTACCCTACCCCCTAAATTTTACTGACAACTAAAATTTTCTGAAAAGTTGCAGAAAATGGGGTGAAAAAATGAAGTTCCTTAGATTGACAATTTTCATGGCTCATTCAATGCATATCATCAATATGTATCCAAATATAAAATATTAGAAAAATATCTGCAACCGTTTTCGAGATATTCAACAAAAGAAAAACCGGAAGTTCCGAAATGTCAAATGTTAGCAGCGAACATCCTTAAGACTTGTAATCGTGTAAATTGAGGCATGCAATATTCAAATTGAAATACAAAGCAAAATGTGGATCTATGCAGTAATGTCTTTGCTTTTGATATACATGTTTATGCATATTTCAAATGATAAAATGAATGCTAATTGAGAACATCTATATTGTTATCTTCAGTTTGCTTTCCTCAGCAGTCCATGCATAATTAATTAGCACCCACACTTGTAGCCACTATCTCTCTCTGCCTGCTGTGATTATTAACTTCCACCAATTATAGCAGCAGCCTCAATATGAGGCTGGTTTTTGGTATTGTGTGTAGGACTGTTATTGTTCAATATTTGGAGTTATCTGCCCTTGTTTTAGCCCATAATATACATAATTTTCCTATATTTATTGTTAAACGGTAGCCATAGCAACTACATCATCATAAAAATAGACAAAATAATTACGACAATATGCCTGTAAGGATGGTGTACTTTTATCTTAACAAAAGGTTCCGACCAGCGCTTAAACAGTTTTAAGCAAATGCATCGAGTTTTGTAAGCTCTACTAACATGCAGAAATGCATTATACAACTTTGACGTCATTTTTGCAGGACAATGGCGTCTGTAGGGTTCATATAGTAAATTGGTCATAACTCACAAAATAACTGAAATAATCGGGTCAAATAAAGACTAATAGACTCTAGAAACATCATATATTCAAAGTAACTTTGCTTTTCTCATACTCTAAAACTTGTCTGAAGGTACATCTTCTCACGCTGTGGCCCATATAGGAGACTCTGAGGTAGACCCGGCCAAAAACACCCTTCGGGCTATGCCGAGTCAATGCATAGCATACTGTGCTTGACATTAGGCCTCAATCTGCTGTCGGTAAGCGCAACATACAGGAAATAATTGTAACACCACTCTCAAACGTTATCAAGAAGTTACATTCTATATACACCTGAGATTTTGAAAAAAGCTAACCCGATTGGGTATCTAATCTCAGCATGTTACAAAAACAATTTGAAATGTCAGTGTTGCATGTTTCTTTGGCTAATCAAGCGGCATGTCAAAGGGTTGATTTCTTCGATCAGGAGTGCCTTTCCGCTTAGATTACAATTATGACTCTCGTCATGATAAATACTGCTTATAGTGTTAAAATACCTTCCAAGGTAATAGTTTGTTCGTTTTTATCCTTCGGAAGCATTCTAGATAAATATGGAGTGCAGTACGTCGCGAATTCGCGGAAAATCCCTCATCAGTGACTGCAGAATTACTTCCTGGATCACAGTGAATTGTATTCTTTACATTAGAATCATCTATGAGCCTTTAAATCGGCAGCAATGTCGGGAACACTCTGATATCACCGCACAATGTAGATCCTGCAGAAAATACTATTACATTTTGTATTTTATTGATATTACGGACACGTGCATATATAAATGTTTATGTAATGATCTTTTTGGCACCAAATCTTCATATTAAAACACGTGTGTCGGGCATAAAACCGATTGCAGGTCTGCTTCGGTACGAATAAGATACGCTAGGGCCAGGCACAATTCATCAGGAAAACATGTCCGTGAAATGTGTACCCCCTCAAACCCCACTTTTATATAGCAAAACTGGGGTATGAATGGGTATACCTATTTTTCTTATTTTTGCTCCAAAACATAGATTGTGGGTACTCGTTAGAACCGCCTTGCCGAGGCGGTTCTAACGGGTACCCACAATCTATGTTTTGAGCAAACATAAGCAAAATGTCAAAAAATGTCTACAGAAAATTTTCATTTTTTTTTCAACTTAAGAAATCTCTGTATATTGCATGGACATGTTTTCGTAATGGATACAATGTTTACAAACAAACCCCGTACTTCATGAAGATTTGTATAAATCTGGAGTGTTGACACGTGTATATTATAGCACAAAAAGTATGTTTTTCTATGCAGAGACTAAAATCCTTGATGAGTTGCGGAATACGGTTCAAATATAATTACCTTTCAAAACTTAATGCAGCATGCAAGATAATCTTGGTGCTTGATCTTGTTTTACACGACATCCCGGAAACTAAACGCAGAAATGCGTGTTCGAAATTAAGATAAATTCCAAATGATGTGACAATTAGAGACAAGTCGGCTAACTAACATTGCTGATAATCGGCTATCGAAGTGGATGTTAAAACCAGAATCCATCTCAAAATGGCAATGGCGTGTCAATGAAAATTGAAGTACCAGTATATGTTACTGTTACTTAAGCCATCTGATATAGTGGAAGGAACATCCTGTCAATACTTCTATGAAATAGGGCGTACAACAATGTTTGATTTGTTTAAACGCTATTTTATTCTAAGAAATACATACATACATAACAAAACAATTACATAAAGGATAAGCAAAGAAGCTTCAAAGAAGTTTATATGTCCTTCTCATGCTGTCAAACAATGTTTGATTTTTAATGCTTTTCATTGACGGCCTTGAGCGAAGGCCATGTCAGAGTGACAAATTATTTTATGTTAGATTAAACACTGATAAGACACGTACCAACCATAGCGACCGCCACTGTCTACAGTAAAGTAACAAATTTATGTCAATTGTATATGGGCCGCCACATGTGAAAACCAACAATCTGCATATGCAAAAACAAACACGCAGATCAGTTGTGCAGTAACAGCATAGCTGATCAACGCCTTTGTTTTCCCTACAAGGATAGTACAATTCCTCTTCTTCTTAATTTCGAAATTTCAAGCTTCTAACCTTCTTCTATAATTGTACAGCCCGGTTTGTATCGAACCTTGTCGGAACCCAAATTGTTGAATTCCTCATGCATAGGCTCATATTTGTTTTATATCATTTCAGCAAAACTAGAGGGCGAACACTTCTTCGACAGCATTCCGAGGCTTTGCCAAGTGATCGCCAAACTCTGCACTATTTCCTGCGTGACGTCACTGCTTACAATAGCGGCAATGAGTATCAACCGATACCTGTACGTGTGTCATAACGACTTGTACAAGAAGATCTTCTCTACAAAGAGAACATCCCTCGTTATCTGTATGTCAGTCTACTGCGTAGGTTTGCTGCTCGTTCTGCTTAATCAAGCAGGTATTGGAGATCATGGTTTCGACAGGAAGAGTTTGGACTGTATTTGGGACAGAATGGCTACGTATCCATACACGGTTGTGTATTCTGTGACCCTTGTGTTAATTCCAAGCATTGTCATCGGCATCTGCTACCTGAGGTTGTACATCTTCGTTAATACACACAAAAAGAAAATGAACAATTATAACAAGAGAAATGCCACACTCAACAGTGGATCAGGATTGCCGCCAAACCCAAAGCTTCAGTTAGCGAAAACTTTCATACTTATCTATGCTGTGTTTGTAACATGTTGGTTCCCGTACGCGTTGTTGATTGTAATAGACCACAAGGACGAATTCATGCACGAGTTGCACGTATATCTTACAGTGTGGGCGCATATGCACCCGTCACTAAATTGGTTGATTTATTATTTTACCCAGCCGAAGTATAAGGCCGCATACCGAACTATTTTAGATTGTGGTCGAAAAGATATTTCGCGTAACCTATCTAGCCCGCTGTCACACCAGAACTCTAGCGATCGCAGTCGGGACAGTGACAAAAACAAACCAGAACGTATCTTTCATGTATCTTTGGAAGCGAGGGATGCGGTTGGCACGAGTGAAAACCATTATATGGAATGGAAACCAATTGAGAAGGGAGATGGCGCCATTTCAATAGCGACGATTAAGGAAACTAAATCTGACAATAATAACGGAAATGGTATATATCGTAAGCTGTATGAAGAAATTCGGAACATTCATTCCGAGGGGGAAGTCCAAATATTTGTTCGCGGGTGTTCACTAAAGTCGAAGTATCAAAGGTCCGTTCGGGCTCATAGCGCTGCAGATTTAGCTGATCTAGATGAAATTGACAGGGCTAGATATAGAAGCTCTGGAAGACAGAGGCGTTCCGGAATTGCTGGCGGAGTTATGGCTTTGAATGATCATAGCACTGCAATACTAGGTCTAATTGATAAAGTTTGCGATAGTCAGAATTATTTAGACCCTTCAATCCCGAAGGAAGATGCCGATAAAATATTTAAAACATGTGCAGACACGCTAGTAGTTAAATCGGCAAATACAGAATCCGGTTTATTAGATCCAGTTGACAATGCTATAAATAATGACACCAAAGAAGGATTAAAACCTGCAAAACATGCAGATGAAGGAACTCAGGTACCAAGGGCCGAAATTGCCGATGGTGAAATTGTATCAGTTGAAGACATAGAATTTTCATCTGAATCCGGTATAACAGTTATCGAAACAACACTTGCTACTTTAAGCATTAAGACGAAAATGAACGGTGAAACTGATAAACATGAAGTTGATTCGCCCGAGTCGATGAAAGAGATTATTCAGGATATAGACGCGTCAGAGACTTTATAATTCATAAGGGTGAATATGATCTTGACTCAGGTAGAACAAAAGTGTCTTGTTAAATTATCAATGCAACCGTCGCTTTAGCGTATATACTATTTGACTGCAACGAATGGAGCTTATTTTCAGGTCATGTTTTCTCCTCATTTGTAAAGTTCAATCATTTTCATTTCAAAATGTGCCTGCTGCCGGGTTGAAAGTAAGCAATGATCTGGGAAAATAGTGCAAACAATTAGACCAAAATTCCCATACGAAATAATGAATAAGTAAAATAAAATCATCTGAAACTAACAACAAACTAGAGCATAAATATATTGGATGAAACAACGGTTCTTGAGCTCCCATAGACATGATGTTATCTCGGTGTTCTATGGTATGAAGTTGAACGAGATCACGCCGTGAAACGAAGTGCGGGTTAGCTATTTGACCTAGAGCTCCCGCATCAAATAAAAACTGGATGACATTTTCAGCATAACTATGATTACCCAATACAAGAATCAACTGCTAATTTTGTTAATTATCATATCAAAAAGATTATACAGCATCAAACGTGACACTTAAAGCCTCAAAGAGAACAAAACTGATAATGGAATGGTTTGGGGAATAGATACTTGTGTCATAGGGGCATAGTTTGGGAAATAACTGATCAGTGTTGGTCACAATACAGCGAACAATGTATACCATACCCAGTCTGGAGAAAGTTTAATTAAAATATATATGAGCCGTAAAACGCTCAAAGGGAGGTAGTATGGGCCATATTGCGCAATTTCGGGTATTGAACCGTCATCAGTGACCCTATATAAACTGGCGACGATAGCCAGATACATATACTACAATTTCAAAACATTTACACAAGGGTTGTCTAAGTCAAAGACACATCAAAGACGTGTACCCACAATCAATGTTTTGAGCAAAAATATTACAAACATTAAAATGTTTCCAATTTGTCTCTTCTGAAAAGAAAAACTCAAGTTTTCGTAATGTAGCAAAAACATGGAACTGCTTGGCGTTTCCTTATTTAGAAAACAATTAGGGATTGTCGTACAACTCTTGTGCGCCTGTAACTATTTAAATGATAAACAATAACAACAAATTTTCTTAGTATGCTTTCGTGTCATGTCTGTTCAAGATTAATATTAAATGTGTGTTTAACTTGCGTCTGTTTGCCATTATGAATATGCCTGATTTCATTTTAATGCATGTATAATTGCGTCAAATGGAACTAGTGCTCTGACCAGATGAGAACCAATCAAATAAGATTTGGAGATGTGATTTTGAGGTATGTCTGTATATTTGTTCGTATAGATTCAAGGTTGTGGCTCGATTGTAATTTGAAAGAAAAGAAACGTCAATTTAGTATTGTATTCTACCAACAAGGCCAGATCTATACTTCAATTTCGGCAAAGATACGACAACTGAACAAAGATATAAGCAAAGACAAGAAACTTGTCCAATTAGAACCAAAAAGTAAGCAATGATAAACAATGCCAAAAGTAAAAGCACTAATATGACAATAGAGAAATGAGAACAAATCGAGAAAGTATGCAATGGCAAGAAACTTGTCGTGCAATTAGAACCAAAGAGTAAGCAATGATCACAAACCACTAAAATTGTTACAGATAAATCAGAACAAAGATATGGGGAGTGATGAAAATATGCAAAGACAAAACATACGCAATGATGAGCAATGCCCAAAACACAAACCACTTAAATGATTACAGAGACATCAGGACAAACAGGTGGGAAGTAAACATACGCAATGGCAAGGAACTGATGTAGTAAGAAAGGAAAAAAATGAGCAATGATCGTCAATGCCACACAACACAGTCCATAAAAGTACAAAAAAGTAATAAATTGCAACCTAAAATATTGGGAACAGAAAATTGTCCCAATTTGTTCCAAATTCATACTTTTGGAATAGAAAGGACAATGGCAGATTCTAAAACTTTGTCCCGATTCCTACATTGCGCATGGACAATACCGAAATCGAACCGCGTAAAGTACAACTGCATTTAATTATTAATATATCCCTGCAATATTCAGAAATAAATTTACAACTCTTTTTGTTTTTGAACCATCATCACTGGCAAGAAATGGATAAATGGGGGAATTGTTTTGTATATTTTAAGTAAGAAGGTAAATATTTACTTACTCAATAAAAATTCCTGATCTTGTGATGCTTTATGCCTTAATGTGAAGCCCAATTTTCCAAACAAAATAACTGATATTCAAGTTTCAAAGTTTCCAGCAGGAACCATGGTTAACGGTAATTTTAATTGCAATTCATAGAAAAATATCCATTTTTGTACTTAGATGGAAAGTTTGGTGTATTTACGGGTACTATTAAAAGTACACCCTAATGTTTATTCTATGTGCATCAGCGATACTCTAGGCTGATATGTCGTAAAAGAAAATTCGAAACGTCAATCCATGTAATAGGCGATATATTTCTTTTGTATAAAACAGATATTTGTTTGCATTTTTGTGAAGCCAGATATACTATAATATAGTTCCGGTCGCTTTAAACAAAGCACTATTTTTGCATGAAATGTGACCCTGAAGCCAACTAATAGCTTTTTATGTTGCTACATGTATAAAAAGATATTTAAAGGATTGTTTTTTCTTACTTGAGTGGCTATTTCGGCCTTTCCAATAGCCATAGCCAAAGCAGTGGCTATTTCTAAGGGAGACAAATCTGATGTATAATATGCAGCGCTATATTCTCGTGGTTGTGTTCGCCTAGTTGAAAGACGGTACTTAAAGAATTTGTATACATATATGCACATTAATTCACAAATGAGCCGCGTCGTGGGAAAACCGGATTTTTGCCTAGGCGAAAACAAAGGCGCAGATCAGCTTCGCAGTAACTGCGAAGCTGATCAGCGCCTTTGTTTTCGCTACACGGATAGTACAATTCCTCTACTTTCTAAATCCAAAATTTCCAGCCTCCAGTCATCTTCTGTGCTTGTACAGCTCGGTTTGTGTCAGACCTGGTCGGAAACCCCGAAGACCAGTTTTCTCGCGTCGCGGCTCAAATAAAGTCAGGAATCACCAAGTTTCAAGACTTAATGAATGTCGCTCGTATCGACGCTAAAACGATTTGAAAGACCGGCTGATGCTGATAGTGCCTGGATACATAGATCTTTCACAATCCACCACCTGTTATTTTGAGCTCACCTGCCCGCAGGCTCAACAGGTGAGCTTATAGGAAAGCAATGCTCCGGCGTCCGTTAGTCGTCCACAATTTCAAAGATCTCCTCTGAAACAGCTTGGCCACTATGAGCCAAACTTCATTTGGGGCATCAATAGGAACGAGGAACGAAAGTTTATATATAAAGGGTCCAGGTCACATGATCAAGATGACCGTCATGGCTATAAATAGCAAAAGGCCTATAATTTTGAAACTTGGCATGAAGCATCAAGGAGATGATCTGTTCAAAGCTAATATAAATCATGACCCTGTGATGACCTTGACGTATTTTACGGCAAGGTCAACTGAGGTCGCCCATGCATCTAAATGGGGAAAATTGTTAAAATGTCACTTGAAGGGAAAACCTGAAGGCAATGGGCAAATGGGCTGAAGATTTATGATTCTGAAAAAAAAAAACAACAACACAAAAACAATGTACCCCAGGGGCTGGTCTACCCCACCCTGGGGCAATAAACATGTGCATTACCATAATATTCAAATATTTTCTTTTATATGAAGCATCTATAGGAAGGAGGAACCAATGTGTACATAAATAATGACCAAGATGGCCGCCATGCCCAGATATGGTAAAGGCCTTTCATAAATCTTCCCCCGAACCGGTCGACCCATTACAAAAGATATTGGCATATGGCACTTGTGACCAGAGTACTGTAATGTGTACAGAAATTGTGACACTGTGATGACTATGACATAATTTAAGGTAAACATAGGTAGTCCGTGCATTTGGATGGGGGAATCTTTTAAGATGTCATTCGAAGGGAAAAAGTGGGAGGAAATGGGCAAATGGACTGAAGATTTATGATTCTGATAAAATATGGTTCCCAGGGGTTGGTCTGTCCCCACGCTGGGGCAATATACATGACCATAAAATTCTCCTATTGGGAAAATACACTGTAGCTGCTCATTCGGCTTACTAAATGTTTTCATGGTATACACTGTAAGTACCTGATTGTTATTTTGTTTATTTCCCACCTCGGTTTTTGGAGTGGGAATATTTTTCTGATTGCGCCTTTTCCTGATCTTTGCCTACTTGTACCTTTTTTTCCTTACTCAATTAGTATGTCTGGCATTTATCCAGGCGCACATAAAGACAATAAAATAAAGTTTTTGGTGCACCATAATTTGATCTCACAAGATACACGTCATAAAGTCCAAGACAGTGCCGTATATCATGCGTTTCAAGTGGAAGGAGATATGGTTTCTTGAAGAAACAATCTAGATCCGTGCAGAATGACGCTTATGACAACAGTTTACAGAATGAAACCATACATTGGTGGCATTCTGTTGTCAAATAGTTTAATTGTCATTAAAGCACACGTATTAAGAATCGTTCTTGTTTCACAACCGAATCACAAAATACAAGAAAGCAAGTAAGCTAGTAGGCCAAGCTAGAAAAATCACATATTACAGTACACCATGATAACATGTGAGTGCAATGTATATCACCCCACATACCCCACTTTCATATAGTAAAAATATGGTATACAAGAGTATACCTAAGATTGTTCTTATTTTTGATCCAAACATTGACTGTGGGTATTCGTTAAAGGCATTGTAACGTGTACCCACAATTTATGTTTTGAGCAAAACGTTGAAAAATAAAAAAAAAGTTAATCTGAAATTATTTATTTTTTTACATACCTCAAATTCTCTGCATAGTGTATACATTCTCTCAACTAAAAAAAATCTACTTTGGTCATTAGACACCCATGGTGCAAAAGGCAGTAAAACCAATTCACAGGGATAATTTCAGTTCAGCAACCTCTGATAAGAAATTCCAGGTAAGGAACATCTGCTCTGATCAGCATGTACAAATGACTTTTTTATGATTATTTCAATTATTTTGATTAAATTGGATTTTGATGAAAATGAAAAAAAAATATTTTTGGGTTTAGCTTGCACTGTAATATACCTGGAATATAGGTATCAGAATACAGTAAATCCGACCATTTCTTGCATAATTACCCCAGAAGAGGTAGCTAAACACTGATAAGCTGTATATATTCACAACAGGTATTTCAGCATTAGTGGGCACCGCACTTATTCCCCCACCCCCACCCCCTCATCCCCACAAAAAAAGTGTTTCCATAATGACAAATAATGTGCGAAGTAAGAAAAAATAATTAAAAAAAAAATAATAACCAGTAAAAAAAAAAAAAAAAAAAAACAAAAAAAACAAAAAAAAAAAAAAAAAAAAAAAAAAAAAAAAAAAACATTTTCAAGGAATCTTGCTACGTGCCTGTGAGTTAATAATAATACTAAAATGCTATCTAATTGAAATTGCACAGAATAGCCGAGGTAGAAAACCACTTAGAGCGCACACTTGATTGCATGGACTTTGAGAGGGACGCCAAATATTTCGAAATACAGACACTTCGGCACCACTACCATTTCGGCACCTAGACAAATTTGCTCCTAGTCAGTTCGGCCCCAGTAAGTCCGACCACAGTCTTTTCGGCACTCACTGTACATGTCATTTCGGCACCACTTTTATTTCGTTTGTTTTTACCGTGATTTTATATGTAGACTCATCTAATATGACAGTCATAAAACATTCATTCATTCACTCATTCGTCCGTTGATTTCCCTCTTTCTTTATCCACGCATTGTGCCACAATTCATTCCTTCCTTCCGATGGAACCTGCAGACATTTTGAAAATCGGTCAGTAGATAAAGTTTTAATGGTCAAAATGAATGGTAAATAGTGATCCTGCAAGGGAGATAATCGATGAACATGAAAATAGATACATTTCAAAATCTTTATCTTTTGTATAGAAAATCACTACTCAAAAATGTTTTTCATCAGAACTTTTTATGTGTCAATCTATTTTCAAAACCAACTGCTCATTGTGCCAAGAAAATATTTAACTACACTTAAAAGGTTGCAAAATATCTACGAAAAACCATTATAAAAACAGCGTGAAACACACTTTATTATAGCACGTTTGCTTTCAAATTATCCATTGGTTAAAACATCTATCAAAGCAATTACAAATGCATTAGCGTGTGTTTCAGATTTTGTTACATGAAACGATTTAAACATCTTAAAATGTCAACCTGACACATACATGTACTTTTAACTGCTTTTTGGCTTCAGTCGAACTTGATCAGATTTAAAATTGTCACAAAATTAGATTTAAATCAAATTTTAAGTTGTCTCTCGAGACTGAAGAATTCGTTTCATGATGTATAAAAAGTCACATCCATGTCTAAATATTGATTTTTATGTATGATGGCAAATGACAAGCCATGCTATTTCCTTTGCATGACAAAATCAGTTCAGGTTGTACTATTCCTCCCGGAAATGATGTCACGGCGGGCAGTGAAACAAGATGACAAATGGCCCTATAGACGCTCACCTGAGATTTGGTATACATACTGATGAACATGCAATTATAGTATGGACATATATCGCCCCAGGGGATGATCCCTTGGTGTCAAAGATTTTTAGAATCATAAATATTCTGTCAATTTTCCCATTCCCTACATGCCTTTTGCGCTCAATGACGCGTTAACAGTTTTCCTCATTCGAATGCATAGGCGATCTAAGATGACCTCGTCCTAAAGTAGATCAAGGCCATCACAAGGTCATGATTTATAAAAACATTGTAGTAATCTACTCCCCAATGGCACATGCCAAGTTAAGTTGCGATCGGTCCAACGGTTCTGGAGACGATTTTGGAGGGGTTTTAACATAAATGGGCATGTCGGACATCTTGGTCATGCGAACTGGGTTATTACTCAATAATTCTCCCTTCCTACAGAGGTTTTATATAACGTTTGGCTTAATTGCGCCTATCGGATTTAGAATTGAAGATTTTTGAATAATAATCATGATAATAATCATGTACATGTATAATTTCTTGGGGCAGGAGCAGACCACTCTGCTGTCAAAATGTTTTCAGAATCATAAATCTTTAGACCATTTTCCCATGTTCTGCAGGCGTTTCTTTGAAATTGACATTTTGAGAGCTTCTCCATTCAAATGCAAAGGCATCATATGTTGACCATACAATGGGTCAAATGCATCACAGGTTCATGATTTATGGGTATTTTGTAGTCATGGATGTTACAATCAATCGTTTCCAGGAAAAAATGTTTAAAGTTTTTTTTACCATTCATGGGCGTAGCCGTCATCTTGTTAATGTTGAGGCTTCATTTAGAATTTGCCATTGTTTTGCCCAGCAGTTTCAAAACAGGTTTTTGAACATTATGTACAACGACGACTGCGACGATGGTTGCTAGAGAATGTACGGTCATGGCGACTTGGGCGAATCCGTGTCCAGCGGTAAGGTTCTGTACCATGATTCTCTGAAATTATATCAAAACAGCTATCAAATACTCCCCTCTTTCAATATCACGTTCACTGCTCATAAAGGATCAAAGACTTAAAATTTATGTTTCAGCCACCTGAAAGTGGAAGTTTTTGTTTTTCCTGCTTAATGTATTTACAGGAGTCTAGTGGAAAGGATAATGTCAGCTCTAAGTTGACACTGTATTGGCCGAAAGGATTTAACTGACCAAACACATGGCGCTCTGCTCTAATTTGCTCCTAATTTGAGCCATTATATTATGAAAACTTTAAACTTCCTTTGCGACTTCAGCTGAGGCAACGTTTATGTTTGTTTTCCGTTTAATATGGGCTTGAAAATCAACATATTATTCATCAGGTTTAACATGGTTGATAACTATGCTGCCTTCTTTAATTGCACGCCGGTGGGTCGGGCGTCAGACTCTATGATGGCCCCGACTTAAAGCTATTCATTTTAGTTGGTTGGGGCCGGAGCTTCTTGTCGGTTGCTTGGCCCACCGGGGTCCAACTGGTGTTTTTCTTTTGCTCCGGAGTTAGTAGGTTATTCGGCGCCCAGGGATCTCCATCGTCGGGCAGCTTACTCAATCTGTGAGTCCTTGTTTTTCATTCATCAGGATGTTTATCATGATTTATTTGTTTGTTCTTGATGATTCATTGACTAGTTAGAGATTCACCACGAGGACCGAAGAACTAACTAAATGTTATGAACCACTGCAGAAGCTGAGGGCGAGGTTAGGATCCTGTAAAACCGGTTTAAGCCCGCCAGTAACTGTGTGTTACTGATCGTTCCAAAGCGATACTTCTGTGATGGTTCTTTTTGTTTTATGTCTTGGTGTTTAACATTTTTTGTGTTGTTGGCGCCTTATGTGTGTTTTCATATTTTTAATTAGTAAAGGTAACTGAGTGGCCACCTATTGGGAAAATAGCTGCTCATTCGGCTTACGATATGTTTCATGGTATAAGTACCTGGTTGTTGGTTTGGTTTTTTCTGCCTCGGTTTTTGGAGTGGGAATCTTTTTCTGATTGCGCCTTTTCCTGATCTTTGCCTCCTTGTACCTTTTTAGCAGATGTACACCAGATGGCAAGCAAAAGCGGACCAGTTTTTCCGAGAATACACTGGAACGGGTTAAAAAAGTTGTCAACTGCCTGAACTACAGTTTGTACAAAATGTTCACTGACATGTACATGTACCTGCGACTGCTGCAAAACCTTAGGCACGGGAACCTCTTCTGATAACAAAGCTGTCATTTGAAGGATTGCCTCAACAAATTTGTCTCGGGAATTCGGAGTCATATATCTGTGAACCTAGGCGGAGCTTGAGTAAAAACACTCATTCCTAAAAATTGGCATGTATACTGTTCTATTTCAATGTCTACAGCATTACGTAATAAGGGCACTTTCGATCTACACATATGAAAATCATTGTTCGTAAGTATTGGGATATGTAGTAGAAGGAGAAATATAGACCTTTAAATAGAAACATCCAGCCAGAGCTGGCCTCATACCCCAGTTTGCTACAGATGTACCAGGTTAAGAACTGTCCAAATTTAGCATTGTTATATGTACACTGCGACATACCAGACATATTGCTGTGTATGATCATAATCGGAAGAGGTACAATTAGACAATGATCAGGAAATGGCGCAATTAAAAGCGATATCCCCACTCCATAAACCAAGGGGTGGGAAAAACTCAACTGACACTTAGGTACATATACCAAGAAATCATATCGTAAGCTGAGTGAGCAGCTATTCCCCATTAGGTGCCACTCAGTTACCCGAACTGAACTAAAAATATGAAAACGCACATAGGGCTCAAACAGCACAAAAATTCGACTCCAAAACACGAAACAATTAGAAGTACAACAGAAGTATCGCGTCGGAACGATCAGTAATATAAAATTACTTGGCAGTGATATAAAATTACTGGGTAACTTAAACCGGTTTTACCGGAAAACTAGATGCTACATGCTGTTGAGGGACGCAATGTGCAGCTCCAGATCATTACCTGTAGTAGCTTAGTACAGTAGTATCAGGATCATGTGAACAAGATCCGTAGTTCAGGCAGAACTCTGCAGTTTTTCCTTAGTCCCCTTGCCTAGTTGAAGTCGATACTTCTGTGGTGGTTCTTTTTGTTTTATGTCTTTGTGTTTAAAAACAATTTTTGTGCTGTTGGCGCCTTATGTATGTTTTCATATTTTTAGTTAAGGTAACTGAGTGGCCACCTATTGGGAAAATAGCTGCTCATTCGGCTTACGATATGTTTCATGGTATAAGTACCTGATTGTTAGTTTGGTTTTTTCCCCACCTCGGTTTTTGGAGTGGGAATCTTTTTCTGATTGCGCCTTTTCCTGATCTTTGCCTACTTGTACCTTTTTATTTCTTATTGAGCCGCCTCGTGGGAAAACCAACAATGTGGTTTCCGACCAGGTCCGACACAAACCGGCCTGTGCAGTCTCAGAAAAGAGCTAGAAGTTTGAAATTTCGGATTTAAGTAGACGAGGAATTGTACTATCCGAGTAGCGAAAACAAAGGCGCTGATCAGCTTCGCGGTTATCGCGAAGCTGATCTGCGTCTTTGTTTTCGCCTATGCGGATTGTTGGTTTTCCCATGAGGCGGCTCATTTATTGAAATAGGTTTTGAAATATTAAGAGTTTCCCACCTCAACCAGTTTCTCTTTGCATGGATACATATCAAGTTCATGCAGCAGATTGGCAGTGTCTTCTGAAATATATAGCGTAAGGCGACCAGTGATCGACCAAGGACCAGTGATCGATCATCTAGTGGTTATCAGCTATTAATTCTCAAAGGATACTGAAAGTAAATCTTATCCTAGTCTCACTTTCAGGCGCATTATATAACCTTACAAACATTGATTTAATTTTATTTTGAAAGCATTTCTATCTTGCATTTTCTGGCACTTTACGAAGAGGGGTCTTAGTTGTACTGTTTAAAAGCGGTGATTGTTCAATGTGTTACTGATCGTTCCAAGTCGATACTTCTGTGGTGGTTCTTTTTGTTTTATGTCTTAGTGTTTAAAATTTTTTGTGCTGTTGGCGCCTTATGTATGTTTTCATATTTTTAGTTAAGTTAAGGTAACTGAGTGGCCACCTATTGGGAAAATAGCTGCTCATTCGGCTTACGATATTTTTCATAGTATAAGTACCTGATTGTTACATGTAGTTTGGTTTTTTCCCACCTCGGTTTTTGGAGTGGGAATCTTTTTCTGATTGCGCCTTTTCCTGATCTTTGCCTACTTGTACCTTTTCAAGATTAAACGATCTGCATTCGTTCCGACTGGCTAAATTTTCTAACTTTACTGCATATTAAACAAATCTGAATCACATTACAAAATGTATAGGATAACGCCGCGATTAATCGACAATTTCTGTGATTTTCGAACTATTTGTTTCACGGTGTTCCATTGTTTCTATGGGCGTTTATGCTTTTTTTACCACCTCATTTCGCTGCTTTATTTCTTTAACTCACTGAAACTTTCCAAATTGTGTTTCGTGGCTAGAGGCAAGCAATAAGCATTTATTCCAATAATGAACAAACCTTCCAAGTTAGCCGAGGTTTTGGAGATTCGATCACTGCTCCACCTGATTATGATTCATGCTGTATGATGGTGGGTGTGTTAAAACAAGTAGCCCAAGGGCAACGATCGCTCACCTGAGATTTCAAGAAATACAGTCACTGGACTAAAGAAAAGTAGTTAAAATTTGGCTTTGATTGGTCAAGCGGTTTAAGAGAAGAAGGTCTTTGAAAAGTGTATATGGACGACAGACCGGCCACGGTCAAGAGATGACCTTGACCCAAATTAATCATATACCTTCATCTTATCCATTAGTTGTTTTCATCTACCTGTTTTCAGGTTTAAGGCTGCAATAGTTTTCAAAATTCACTTTTTCCAAAAGCCAATGTGTCCAAACTTGACCTTGTCGTAAAATAGGTCATGCCATCGCAGGTCCATGATTTGTATATACATTGTAGTACTTGAGTCATAGATGCTTCATGCCAAGCTTCATTGAAATCGGTCCACCGGTTCCAGAGAAGAAGATTTTGAAGGGTTTTTACAATATATGGGCATGGCGGCAAGCTTGGTCCTATATCCTGGATTATTTATATATACATTGGTTCCAACTTCCTACAGATGCTTCATATAAAATTTAGCTTTGATTAGCCAAGCCGTTTCAGAGAAGAAGATCTTTGAAAAGTGTGTATGAACGACAGACCGGCCAAGGTCAAGAGATGACCTTGACCTAAATTAATCATATATCTTCATCTAATCCATTAGTTGTGTGCATCTACCACTTTTCAGGTTTAAGGCTGCAATAGTTTTCATAAAATCCATAGTTTTCAAATTTTCCCATGTATAATCCAATGTTTCCAAAATTTACCTTGCAATAAAATAGGTCAAGGTCATCCCAGGGTCATGGTTCATATATACTTTGTAGTACTTGAGTCATTCATCAGGAAAACATGTCCGTGAAGTGTATACCCCCTTAAACCCCACTTTTATACAGAAAAACTGGGGTATACAGGGATATACCTATTTTTCTTATTCTTGTTCCAAAACATAGATTGTGGGTACTCGTTAGAACCGCCTCGCCTCGGCTCTAACGTGTACCCACAATCTATATTTTGAGCAAAAATAAGGAAAATATCAAAAATTTTCCGGTGAAAATTTTCATTTTTACAACCAATTTTTTCTCTCAATATTGCATGGGCGTGTTTTCGTAATGGATGCTTCATGCCAAGTTTCGTTAAAATTGGTCCACTGGTTCCAGAGAAGAAGATTTTTGAAGGGTTTTTAACATATATGCGCATGGCGGCCATCTTGGTCCTGTATCCTGGATTATTTATATATACATTGATTCCCACTTCCTACAGATGTTAGGACTAGTCAACAAACATTTGCGTAAAAACAAAACTTTAATATTTTAAGCGAAATGGCAGAAATTGCAATTTTCCTTTTCTCGTCTTATAAGTCAATGGAAACTTTAAGTTGCCATAGCAACCAAAGTAGTGGGACAAGGACAATAAAAAACACACACTTTGTAGAGGCTAATATTATAAGCATGTATGCAATGTTTCAGCTTCATCCGCCTTTCAGCTTCTGAGAAGAAAATCTTTGAATATTTTTTTTTCGAAAATTTACCCTTTACGTTGCTATAGCAGCCAAACAAATAAAGCGACTTTGACAAAAATTGCCTAAAATGGGGAAGACTACTTAATAAACATTTATATAAAAACAAAATTTCAATATCCTCAATGAAACGACAGAATTTGCAAATTTCCACTTTTTGCCTTATAAGTCAATGGAAACTTCAAGTTACCATAGCAACCAAAGTAGTTAGACAAAGACAATAAAAAAAAACACAAACTTAGTACAGACTAATGTCATAAGCAGGTACTATGCTAAATTTCAGCTTCATCCCCCATACGGCTTCTGAGAAGAAGATTTTTGAATATTTTTTTTTCGAAAATTTACCCTTTATGTTGTTATAGCAACAAAACGAATAAAGTGATTTTTACAAAAGTTGCCTTAAACGTGAAGGACTACTCAATAAACATTTATGTAAAAACAAAATTCAAATATCCCCAGCCTGACAACGGAAGATGCCAATTTCCACTTTTTCTCCATACAAGTCAATGGAAACTTCAAGTTGCCATTAGCAACCAGAGTTCTTATCCGATCGAAATAAAAAACACAAATATTCGTTCTCCCCACCTGTAGATGCTATATGTGAAATATGAAAAGATTCGGCCAGGCAGCCTCAGAGGAGAAGTCGTTTGAAAATGTTGACGACGGCGGACGACGCACGGACGCCGGCTCGACTACTAAACTATAAGCTCACCTGTGAGCCTTCAGCTCAGGTGAGCTAATGACGGCACTGAGAACGTGAAATTATGACGTCATAAACTAACATATGGAAAAAACATGGCCAAAGTTCAAGCTTTGATATGGTATGTACACATGCATCCTCCAATGCATGTCTGATCCGAAATTTATCAAACCTTGGTGGCTTACTTGGATGGTTATTTGAAGCACTTTTTGGATGTAATGGCATTTTTAATTTACATGTAGATATGGAGGCAATGTCTCGACATGACCACAGTTGTTGACTTGGACGTAAAGCATACATTCAAACAAACAAATGATCAAGTCACTCGTCAATTTCAAGTTTTTGATTTGTAGCGCTGTGTTTACTGACCGATATCATTAACTAAAATATCGAGAAGTTTTTGTTTGTTTGAATTTATGCTAAACGTCCCAGTCAACAGTTGTTGTCATGTCGGGACGTTGTCTCCGTGGTACTTCAATATTAACTTCATGGTTGAACTAAAATTTGACGTAACATGATCGAACTGAGTCTAGTTTGACCAGAGTAAGTCATACCAAGACAATAGTTATGTGACGGGATAGCCTCCCTTGGACAAATACGTTAGTGCAACGTATAAGCGGCATATTGAGTGCTTGTAATATGCAAATTTCAAACTCGAAACTTTGTGAATCGAGTAAGTGTTGAGTATATAGCGCAGTAATTTACTAAACCACCCTTGGTGGATGAGCATGCTTTTCCACCGACTGGGTTTCTGTGGCTTGACTCGGCTGTACGTTACATTTAATAATGACAACTGCCGGACTGGAGTTGCCTTACCCATGTAGTTCCCAGGCCAGACTCGGGGCGGCGAGTCTTCTCGGAGGGGAAGTAATATGGCGGGATGGCCTCCATTAAAATACGTTGGTGCAACGTATTAGCGGCATATTGAGTGATTGTAATATGCAAACTTCAAACTCGAAACTTTGTGAATCGAGTAAGTACTGAGTATATAGCGCAGTAAATCACCCTTGGTGGATGAGCATGCTTTTCCACTGACGGGGTTTCTTTGGCTTGGCTCGGCTTAACCAAGTTCCACTAAGGTTTCGCCGGAACAAATATGGCCGACAGTGTTGACAATATTTCCTGGTCTAGTAACTAATCAATGTACGATAGTTTTTGGGCTACTTTTGGCACTTTTAATTGTTTCCTTGATGCTTGAATTTATTTTCCCGTGTTTTTTCAGTCTACTGAAATGCACTGAAATACTGTCTTCTTTGTCTCGAAACTAAAAGAAATAAGATTGCTGTCCAAGTGCGCCGCCATATTCACTGGACCATGCACAACTAAACATCATTCGATCAGCGTGTACCTGAACTATGGTTAGAGGTCGAAGTCACTCTCCAATTTGCCAACAAATAAGGACTAGATGGCATCCAAAAAGTGTTTAAAACATAACCACCCAAGTAAGTCAAAAATGCTTATATGTATGGATGGTTTGACTTATACCGCATTTCCTGGGCATGCTCAGACTTGAGCGGTTAACCACATCAGACGGTCAGTTAGTAGCGTATAAGCTCAAGCAGCCCATCTACTTCAATGGGCCCCAATGGTCGCGGGACCCATATTCCAACCCGACCACCATTAAAATAAAAAGTATGTTAATACGACCGCATATATACCTGTACACATCTAGAGGACTGTGAATTAATTATTTATCCTATAGGCTCCAAAAGGCCAATCCTTGCATTCTATGGAACAATTAGGTCATCGAAAAACTAACACCTAAATGCAAAGCCAAAAGATAGATAAAACGATTAAAACTAGAGGTCCAATGGTCCTGTAAATGCTCACCTCAGATCTGGTATATATACCAATGAACTTGTTTTTATTATTATGGTCATAAACAGGTATATAGCCCCAGAGCAGGGACAGATGAATCCCTGGGAATTTTATTTTCAGAATAATAAATAGTCTGTCCATTTGTCCATTTCCTTGGCGTTTTTCCCTTCAATGACAACATTTTACTGCATACGTGATCTTGCTGTGAAATAGGTCAAGATCATCACAGGGTCTTAATTTGTGTACATGTTGTACAAATGTAGTACTCTACTAGTCCACAATGCTACATGTCAAGTTTTGTTGAAATTGGTCCTCCAGTTCCGGAGAAAAAGAGTTTTGAAGGGTTTTCACCGTATATGGACAAGGCGTCCATCTTGGTCATGTGGCCTGGTTTTCCCTTCGTATAAATGCTTTATATCAAATTTGGCTTTGATTTGCCAATCGGTTTCAGAGAAGAAGATCTTTGAATATTATGGGTAATATACATGTATCTTGCCCCGGCGTCGGGGAGAACTAGCTCCTGGGGTACACTGTTTTTTTATTATTTAAATCATAAATCTTCAGTCCATTCTCCAATTTCCTTCAAAGCAGCCCCCGTGGCCGAGCGGTTAAGAGCGCTGTCTCTTAATCACTCGATCATCTCACCGCTGTGTCTGTTGTGGGTTCGAGTCCCATTCTGGCCACATGTAAGACAAGCCAAGTTCTGCTTGCGGGTGTGTCAGGTGGTTTTTCTCGGGGTTCTCCCGTTTTCGCCCACCTACAGATTGACCCGTCTCATATGAGCTGAAATAATCTGAATAAATGAAAAAAAAAATCGTTCAAGTTTTTCCCTTCAAATGACCTTTTGACAGTTTCTCCAATTCAAATACACGGGCGACCTATTTTGACCTTGCAGTGAAATAGGTCAAGATCACCCCATGGTCATGATTTATATAAACTTTGTGGAGCTTCTCTTCTTGATCTTTCATGCCAAGTTTCAAAATCAGAAGCCTTCTGGTTCTGAAGAAGAAAAAAAGGCACAAGTAGGCAAAGACTTTTAAAGGTTTTTGCTATTTATAGCCATGGCAGCCATCTTGGTCATGTGACCTTGACCATTTACATAAACGTTTAGTTCCCCCTTTCAAAGGACGCTCCACATGAAGTTTGGCTTTGATTGGTCAAGCGGTTTCAGAGATCTTTAAACATTATGGTAATATACATGTATATTGCCCCGGGGTGGTGGAGGAGCAGCCCCTGAGGTCTAATCTTTTTTTTTTCATAATCACAAATCTTCAGTCCATTTGTCCATTTCCTTTCAAATTTTTCCCTTCAAATGACATTTTGACAATTTTACCCATTCAAATGCATAGGCCACCTATGTCGGCCTTGCTGGAATATAGGGCAAGGTCATCCCAGGGTTATGATTTACATGTACATAAACTTTGTAGTGCTCCTCTCCCTGATGCTTCATTACATGCCAAGTTTCAAAATCAAAGGCCTTCTGGTTCTCGAGAAGATTTTTTAAAGGTTTTTGCCATTTATAGTCATGGCGGCCATCTTGGTCATGTGACCTGGACCATTTACATGTATGAACTTTCAGCTAAAAACAAGGGAGAAAATGTGTCTTGTTCAATAACAAAACACGGAACACCAGCGAACCCAGACCGACACTACCACTAGGCCATCACAGTCTCTACCTTAGCTTGTGTTTTACACCAACGGTTAACAGCTAAGGTCATGCCCAATGGTCAGTTATCCTAATCACGAGAACAAGATGACCGCCATGCATCAATCATATTTATGGTCAAATATTCAAAATTTTATTCTCTAGAATACAAAATTAAAACTTGGCGTGTAGATTAGTATGAGTTTGATTGTTTGGTTGAGTTGTTGCTTTACGTCCATGGTCAACCATGAATGTCATGTCGGGACGACCATTTATGGTAACAACACTCTTTCTGCTGGGCGAGCCCACCACATACACAGTGTTTAGTGAACGTTACTGGCAGACACCGGAAGAGGAAGAAAATAGTAGGAATATGAGGCATGGCGATTGTACAATCAATTGTAAAACCCAAAACCCAGACAACGGGTACAGAAAGAAGGTACAATACAGAACATCACATAATGTTACGTAACAAATGATAAAGAAATATTTTCATGACAAATCTTCGTAAACAAAATGACTTTAATACGAACGAGGCATTACGAATCGCACAGTCACACAGTTTATTGTATCATTTACCCTTTCAACTTGGTGGATTTAGATTACAATTATAGCACAGGAAGAGTGGTTTCGTGTGCGATTATATAACAAGTCGCCCGTGGCCATAATACTCGTAGTATTATTATATTGTGTGTGAATTGGGGCTCAAAGAGCAGCCATCTGTAATCATCGGCTTGGTATGGGGACAATTTAGTCAAGTTGCCATGGCATATATTTCTACCTGCGTAGCCCAAGTGCCGATCCGCTACATGCGACTTAAATGGTCATCTGTACTTCGACATTGTCTTTGATGAAATCAACTACTAGTAACTTTCGCAACTCTTCATGGCCGCTTTCAGAATTACGTATTACCTTGTTTACAGCACGGAAAAGGCAATTTCCACCACCGCAATCATAATCATCTCGCTCGTCCGAGATCACCTTGCTGATTTCTTTATAAGCAGGATAATTCGGGTTTGGCGTAGTTATTTTTCGTTTAATTGCAGAGTCAGGTTTCATAGACGACGAAATCACGATGACGTCCTTTTCTGCCATAGTGAATAACTTTTGTTCAATACTTTTGTAATCTTTTGATATCTACATGTAGATGTTCCTGTAAAAATTGTTTCAAAGAAAATGTCATTATAACAGAGTTTCTGTTCTGCAGAACACATGAGTCGGACCTTAATATTTTACTGGTTTGGGGAAAATCATCAGTTATTCTTTTGAGTACTGTGCAAACTGCACTCACTATTTTATTTGTCCCTGGTCCTGCGCAATACCATAATCTCTCCAAATTGCATTATATGCTTTTTCTTTCTTTAGTGAACAGCGTGCCGTAAGATTTAATGCATTTAATCTCCTTTTGTAGAAAAAAAATATCTACCCTTGGGCATGTGATCACATTTTGTAAATCAAAACAGAAAACAACACCATCATCCATCATCTTTCCCACGATCATTATCTCTCTCTGTTTTAACATGTGCCTTATCATTGACATTGGGCCCCGCCCATAATATAGATGGGCTGCTTGTGCCTTCAGGCAAAGCTTGTATGATGCTGACTGGCTATCTGATTACTGGTTAACCGCTCGGGTCTGAGCCTGACCAGGAAAAGTGTTCACCACATTGATTTGTAAACCCTTTTTGCTTCTATATTTTATTTTTACGAGCCCGTTCAATCCTCTTTTGGCTTATATGAAGTGTTTTAAGATGCAACTCTTTACATTGTGTTACCCTGTAGCAAAAAAGGCTCCCTCGAAAAGCTTAATTGTAACAGTGAGGAGGGATCATGCCGCGGTTTCGGCTACTTACAAAAGAAAACAATAATCTGCACCATAGATGATGTACTTGGAGACCTTTTAGGGCCGCCACACGGCACAACACTAGCTGCAGTGACCAGTCGCCATTACCACCAGAACAAAAACCCACTCTAAAACCGAGATTGATAAAAAAAAAAACAATTAAAAATTGAAAATTAGATACTAATACAAAGAGAACATAGTATAATCTGAGTGAGCAGCTGTTTCCCTAAGGTTGGCCACTTCGCCGCCCGGAATTAACGTTACATATGAAAACGTACACAAACAGGGGCAAACATCTCAACAATTTTACACAGAATCTTGAGAGCATCACACTCCCCCCAAAAAATGTATCGTCTTATGTTTGCTATTTGTCTGCGAGTGTTTCCTTACTTCTAGTTTTATATTTCAAACGCAGTTCTCAATCTAAGCAGTTAAATTACAGCCACATTTCCTTCGGAGCACCTTTTGTTACTTTTATTTTTTTATTTTTTATTTTTTTTTATTTTTATTTTTTTTTTTTTTTTGCAATAGGAAGAATTGTCCAAAGATTGATTATTATTTATCTCTTGCTAAATCAATCCTCAATCGCCCTCAATCAGTTTTTAATGAACATACCAAAATATTGTAGCTTGATGTGTGCTCTGTTATTTCATTGACACAATTTTGAAAAAAAAAAAATAAACGAGTCATAGGATTGTCGGTTATCATGACTTACAGACATGCTAGATGCCTCATCGACAGACAAACAACTATCTGCCATGGCCAGATTTAATTGACTTGTATTAGTTTAGGTCCTCTCGAGACGAAAAGTGAGTCTTGAATAAAACTAGGGAAATTAAAAAATGAAATTGATGTTCAATTGCCCATTAAACCGCATATTTTCTGGCATGTTTAAAGGACATATTGTGCTAGAAAATGTCTTATGACTTCTCTGCAAAGTGCATAAAATGTCAATATTTTGAAGTATTCGTGTCTCATATTTGTTGGCAACTTCCTTTGTTTTGCCATTCGAAATCACAAACGCTTAAAAGATGAAGGTAAACAATGACCGGGAACTGGTGAATGAAAGACAACACTTAAATCAATGTTTGGCAAATTATTGAACAAAAAGAAATACATGATACTTCAATCCAATTCCAGAGGACCAATGGTCATGTAAACGCTTACCTGAGATCTGGGTTGGACTTGTTTGACTATTTTGGTCACTCGTACATGTATATAACTTCATGGCAGGGACAGGTGAACCCCTGAGGTCAAATTTATTTTCAGAACCATAAATATTCTGTCCATTTGCCCATTTCCTAGAAGCGTTTCCCTTAAATGACATTTTAACTGTTTGCTGCATATGCAACCTAAGCTAAGCTTGTCATAAAATAGGTCAAGGACATCACAGGAACACATGTGTATATTGTAGTAGTATAGTCCCTTGTGCTACAAAGCAAGTTTTGTTGAAATCGGTCGACCGATTCTAGAGAATAAGGGTTTCTACCACATATTGGCATGGCGGCCATCTTAGTCATTTTACCTGGATCATTTATATACAAATGTGTTCCCCCTTCAGACAGATATTTCGTATAGTTGATTTTTTGGTCAAGCAGTTCAGAGAAGAAGAACTTCGAATATTATGGTAATATACATTGAAAGAAAGTTATAAGAGGCGGCCACTTTTCAAACTCATTTTTGCTTTCTAAGACAAGTTCAAATATTAAAGTTGCAAAGTGTTTATTTTTTTTTCTTGTACTAAACGCGTTTTTGCAGTATAAGTGCAAAAAATCAATGTTATCTGTGTGTGTGTTTTGTTTTGTTTTTCCAATAAAAATGGTTAAAGCACAAATGAGGAATGGGTGTCATCAAAGGAGCCCTTCCTTCCGGCTTGGAAAAACATATAACAGTCGAATTTTATCTACTGGTTGATTTGTTACACATTAAAAAAAAATGTTATTTTTGAGAGTTTTTGGAAAATTCAACATGTTAATCCCTGTTAAATTCACTTGATGAGGCATGGGAATGAGAGATATAACTCGAATATTAGACCATTTTCGAGGACAAACAGGTCACGACTGCCGCACACTTCCGGTTTTAATGCCAATGTTTTGACGATCAAAATAACAAAATTTTTGGACGAATTTTTCAAACTTTACTCAGAGTCCAGCATTAGACATAAATAATCACTGAAAATCTCAATGCCTTGCTGCTGATAATAACGCATCCGGAGAAGAACAAAGTATGTATGCAAACTGCATGCAACAAGCTGAATTCCTGTTATTCATGTAGCTGTCTTCTTGCATTTACAAAATAGAAACGAAGATTCTTATTGCGGCAACACATTTGACTTGATTTCATTTTACATCATGGCACTTTCAAATAAATTAAAATGTAAAACACAACGTCTAAATATGACATTTAATTTGATGTTAATAAAGTGTGCCATTTTGAAATGAGGGTACCTATACTTATGCTTCGTCTGTATAACATGTATCACGCATTTTGGAATGCAGAAACTCACAGAGCCCCTATTAGAAATTGGTTTATTCATATGATAATGAATTTTCGTTGATTGCATTTTACACTATGTTCCCGGCGGCCCCGGCAGCCCCGTTTGCTAGAAACGTAGCGTGCCGTGGAGTTTTGGTAATATATTTCTCTGATTTTCAAGATCTATTACGTTTCGTTACCTTTTCTTACGTTGCATTACGATATCCGTAACAAGCCGTGGTAGTGATAAGCCGGTGTGTCACGGAGGCGCTAAGGTACGTTACGGTCATCCACGGTCTATCACGATTATTAACACGTCCTATTACGGCCTGTTACGTTCTGTTGCGGTCAGTTGCGTTTTGACCAAGGCGTAACACGTTTTTTCGGTCTGTCAAGGTCAGCTACGGACGAAACGTAGACACCATACATTATAAAGCACGAATAAGTCCTTTGAAATAATAACAACCGCGCTCCTCAACAACCGACTGCAGAGTTGATTAAGAAAGTTCGGGATTGTAATTCTTCTTCAGTTGCATAGTGCAGCGTATGGTCTGTATTTTCACTATAGTGACTGCTCCAGGAGCTTGTCCCCATAATATGCCATTTTTATCTATAAACTTCACGCGCCGTGATAACCGTAACACAACGTGATATACGTAGTAGAACGGGGTGAACACCGTCAAAGACCGTAACGCACCGTAACTTAACGCAACAAAACGTATTGAGTATTCCGTAGGAAACGGGACGAGACGTTAGACGACCGTGACCAACCGCAACAGAACGTGGAAAATCTGTAGCTTGCCGGGCTATTCACTAGCTTCCCGTTGCACTACGGACCGCCTCCAAGTTTTGCTACGTACTGTTACGTATTGTCACGGTGTGTTACGTTTAGCCCGTTTTATCACGGCCCATTGCGTTTCTCATTTCCGCCGTGACTGCCGTGGCAGATTTTTAAACTGTCAAAAAATTTGTCACGGTGTCCAAGGTTATCCCGGCGTGCTACGTTTGCCTATCCCGTTCCCCTGCGTTGCCTCACGGTTATCCCGTTTTGCTCACGGTTGTCTGAAACGTGGCCGCCGTGACCGCCGGGAACATAGTGTAAACGCAATATAATGTCTGAACTAGAAGAAAATATACAGTGAACTCGCCAATGGAGAATCATCGACAATGGCGAATCACTTGTAAAGATTTTGCAGAATTTCTTGAATCTTAGACAAAATATTACTTATTATATAACTCAGTCATTTACTTTCATCTTGGCCTTGAGGTTTGGTAAAAAATGGAGTCAAAATTCCACCGGACAATAACATCAGGATTGCTGAAACGCTTGACCCCTTAACTAAGATGCCTAGTTTATTGTTCCGCAAAAAGTAGTGTTCAGATAAAATGTGTTTCTTACCTCGTTTCTAAGCATTTTATTATGACCATTTTTGCATTACGTTAATGCCTATTTGACCTTTCTAACGGAGTTGGAGTTGAAATTGGAATTGGAATTGGACTTGGACTTCGTAATATTAGCGAGGGTTGTTTCAAATCAACGAAGGTAAATAAGTATAAAAGCAGAACTGTATACAGGGCAATGCTAGGATACGGTATTTGGATTCTGAATATGGAATATAAAAGAGGGGTGTCCCAAAGAGTTTTATTACTTCTTCTTTTCAATTGATTGACAGCAATTGGTTAATTTCATTACATGAAGTAAACTGTTCAATAGAATTTTATTAGACATACTCGTCGTCACTAGTGGCACAGCTGACGCCGACGCCCAGCTCTCTCAGAAGTTTCGAGACCTTCTTTGTTAGGAACCTTCTATACAGAAGCTGGTTCTCTCTTAACATATCCGGTAATGACCTACGGCCACGTCGTCATCGACCCCACCTCTCGCCGGCTGGGCAGGCAGATTTCCCGGGTTTGGCAGATTCTCCGTGTTTTGCAGATTTTCCGGGATAGGCGGATTATCTGGAGCTGGTGGATTTTCTGCAGGAGGTCAAAAGCACCGATACCAGTCCACTGGTAAAATTTTACCAGTCCACTGCTAAATTTTACCAGTGCACTGTTAAACTTAAGCACAGTACTAGTAAATTTACCAGTGCACTGCTAAATTTTACCAGTGCACTGCTAAATTTTAGCACAGGACTGGTAAATTTACCAGTACACTGCTAAATTTTACCAGTGCACTGGTATTCGTTATGCAGGAGGTGTACAAAAAGGGTCAAAAGCACCGGTACCAGTCCACTGGTAAAATTTTACCAGTCCACTGCTAAATTTTACCAGTGCACTGTTAAATTTTAGCATTGGACTGGTTAATTTACCAGTGCACTGCTAAATTTTACCAGTGCACTGCTAAATTTTAGCACAGGACTGGTAATTTTACCAGTCCAATGGGTCGTAATGACCCATTCCATATACCAGTGGACTGGTAATCGCTCAAACACGCCAGCCAATCGTAGGGCTTGAATCATACGAACCTGCATCATCTTCAGCAACATAGATGCAATTGAAGATGACGGTATAAGGTATGTTTGTATTCTGCCAAATTACTCGTAATGTTGTGCATGCAAAGGATCTTGCACGAGGTTTTGGGGGCCCCGCCGATTGGGGCCTAAAGAAATAGATGGGCTGCTTGTGCCTCCAGGCAAAGCATATACGATGCTGACTGGCTATCTGATAACTGGTTAACCGCTCAGGTCTGAGTCTGCCTTGGAAAAGTGGTTCCAAGGCGAACCATCTGCACATATAAGCCCGTTTGGCTTTTTTGGATGGTTATATTTAAAGCACTTGTTGGATGTCATGATGTTTTCATTTTAAGTAAGAGTCCCATAAAGTGTAGGCAACGTCCCGACATGACCTTAGCTGTTGACTGGGACGTAAAGCATCAGTTCAAACAAAAATTTCAAACGAAAACGTTCATCTTTAAATAAACGTGTGAATTGAAATAATATTACGCGAACCTTTCTGAGCACCATATCCATTATAATCAATGAAGTTATTAGCATGCTGTAATGCACTTATTTTTGTGTATCACATACAGCATTTACAGCCACAAAATCTATATTTTTATCGATCTTCGCCGTATACGTGACTTTTACGGTAACGTTACCAAAAATCTGTTTTGTATCCGGTTTCATGTAGTGCTCGTGAGCGGATAGGCAAGCAAACATCAGTGTACACTAACAATATTTTAATTACACGGAACCGGGTCTGAATCTACTAGTGGCGAAAATGACGTCAATTTAATATTGTTCAGTATTGTAACGTAAACTTCAGTCTTTGTACGACACACTTTTTGTTCATATGAATAAATCCCTACGCGTCAGGGATATAGAGCGCAGGTAAATAGAACAAGCGGACCAAGTAGAGCGTAACCACCAGCAGCAACATAACGAGCCGAACAACGCTAACGACCGTCGCAAGCAACTTCTACAATCGCTGAGCGATGATGAAGACCAGGCTGCAAATAACCAATAGGAGCCTCCTGCAGAAAACCCACCAGATCCAGAAAATCCTCCAGTTCCAGAGAATCCGCCTATCCCGGAAAATCTGCAAAACGTGGAGAATCAGCCAAACCCGGGAAATCTGCCTGCCCAGCCGGCGAGAGCTGGGGTCGACGATGACGTGGCTGTAGGTCATTACCAGTGGATTGGTACCGGTGCTTTTGACCCTTTTTGTACACCATAAACAGGAGCCTCCTGCAGAAAATCCACCAGTTCCAGAAAATCCTCCAGTTCAAGAGAATCCCCCTATCCCGGAAAATCTGCAAAACGCGGAGAATCAGCAAAATCCGGGAAATCCGCCTGCCCAGCGTCGACGACGACGTGGCCGTAGGCCATTACCGGATATGTTAAGAGAGAACCAGCTTCTGTATAGAAGGTTCCTAACACAGAAGGTCCCAAAATTTCTGAGAAAGCTGTCAATCAATTGAAAAGAAGTAGTAATGAAAATCTTTGAGACATCCCTCTTTTATATTCCATATATGGAATTCAAATACCGTATCCTAACATTGCCGTGTATACAGTTCTGCTTTTATAGTTATTTACCTTCGTTGTTTTGAAACAACCCTCGCTAATATTACGAAGTCCAATTCCAATTCCAACTCCAATTCCAACTCCAACACCGTTAGAAAGGTCAATTATCCCTAGTTATACATTATGCATGTTTTTGTATATGGCGGCCTTTTATAACTTCAGTGTACATGTATATTGCCACAGGGTGGGGGCAGACCAACCCCTGGGGACCAAGGTTTTTCAGAATCATTAATCTTCAGTCCATTTGCCCATTTCGTTCACGGTCATCACAGAGTCATAACCTATGTTCATAATGTAGTACTCTATTCCCTGATGTCGTTTTGTTGGCATTGGTCCACTGGTTTTTGACAATAAGATTGTTGAAGGGTTTTTATCATACAATGAACTCGACAATGGAGAATCATCGACAATGGCGAATCAATCGTTACGATATTGAAGAATGTCTTGAATCTTAGACACAATATTATTTATTTTATAACTCAGTCATTTACTTTCATCTATGCATTGATGTTTGGTAAAAGAATGGAGTCAAAATTCCACCGGACAATAAAATTAGGGTTGCTGAAACGCTTGACCCCTTAACTAAGATGCCTAGTTTATTGTTCCGCAAAAATGACGTTCAGATAAAATGTGTTTCTTACCTCGTTTCTAAGCATTTTATTATAACCATTTTTGCATTACTTTAATGCCTATTATCCCTAGTTATACATTATGCATGTTTTTGATAAAAGTTTTGACACTGAAGGTAGATATCAGTGTGGAAAGATGTACATGTAAATTCGACAATAGCGAATCATACTTTGTGTGGTAAAAAGAATGTACACAAAGTACTGAAAATCTACCTTTGGAATGCTCGCCCAGGAACAATTTGGTTTGGTCAATGACGTAACTAATATTGTTGCAAGTTGTGGTTGAACCCTCTTGATTTTAGGCTTACATTTATTCATTTAAGCAATAAGACGTGCTTAAATCGGTATAATTGACCTTTCCGATAGGGCATTTGCAGTTGACAGTGTATGTAAAGCACCAAAGCAAAATAACACAATATTATCGAACACTATTTAGTTTCGTATGATGATGGCACCATTTGTGTGCAAAAATAACCTTCTAAAATGTTTCTTTTGGGCTATAGACTATTTGATTCGCCATTGTCGAGTTTGGTTCGCCATTGTCTAATGCGAGAGGTATCATATCAACAGAGTTATCTCCCATTAGGAAATTGAATGAATTAAAATTATTATTTTCCTGTATAGCTGAGATATGTTAGATGATCTTAGTACCAAATAGAATAACATTCCCATGGTCATATTTAAAATAATAGCGTTTGACTTCTTAGTGGTTCGCCATTGTCGAGTCAACTGTATATGGGCATGGCGGCCATCTTTGTCATCTGCCTTGCAATTTGATTATTTATGTACACTGTTCCTATAGATGCTTCATATACAATTTGGCTTTAATTAGCAAGGCAGTTTCAGAGAAAACGATTTTCGGATGATATGGTCATATATATGTTGTTGTGGATCAGCTGCATCCTTCCATAGGTGGGTAGACGTTTAAAGCTAGTTGGAGTAACAAATAAGAAATGTTGCTATTTTTCAAAAAAAAAAAAAAAAAAAAAAAAAAAAGCAATCGGATGTGCCTGACGGAGCTCAAATTTGCTTACACATTCTCGGACGATAGGCAAACTGATTTTCTGGTGTCAGGTTAGCCTGAATTAAGGAAATACCATTTGTGTTAATTGCGATTTTACATAACATACACATTGAGTGTTGTTAATCTTATTGTTATCTGGTGTCATTTGAGCCGCGACGCGAGAAAACCGGTCTTCGGGGGTATTTCCGACCAGGTCTGACACAAACCATCCTGTATAGTCACAGAATTGAAATTTCGGATTTAAGAAGAAGAGAAATTGTACTATCCGTATAGCGAAAACAAAGGCGCTGATCAGCTTCGCAGTTACTGTGAAGCTGAGCTGCGCCTTTGTTTTCGCATAGGCGAAAATCCGGTTTTCTCATGACGCGGTTCATTTCGTTCTCGCCTAGTGTCTGAGTTTAGACTTTGAACTTGATAGAATTAATTCCAGGTCTTTCCTTTTTTACTTTATGAAAGTGACAGATTTTCTCTTCAATATGAGTCGTTTCATGTCAATCGTGCATTCGCAGAAACAAATAAAAACGGAGTGATTATTATTGTTTTCGATGTTTGCATTATGAAATTGTAACAATCAAGATGTGTTAAAGTTTAAGGTCTGACCGACAATTATCGGGCACGTCACGTATTTTAAAGACTTAAGACTTGAAACTATTGGCATAACGCATTATAGTAAATGAAGTAAGCGATTGTGTATGAATTCGCCACAAGATTCACGTTCTGTTTTGTCGTTTTCGTCATTTACGATCATGCTAAGAGTATATTAAAGGATAATACCTTAAAAGTGATGGATATATGTTACTTCGTAATAAAGAAATTAGAACATATGCACGTGTAGGTACATATGACCTGTAAGCTGGTAGTTTACTGGAGCACTTGGTTTGCAGTAAATGATGTAAACTGGGTTGCGATTAGGTGATGCCTTTAGGTTTTTGACCTCTTAGCAGGCGCACTTGATCTTGAAAATGAGTCGACCATTACATTTGGGTTGGATCTTAGAGGCCAGTTCATAGATGCAGTTCTGTTTGTTCGTACTATCAAATTATTTCACGAGAACATTTGAAAGGGGTGAATAAGGGAGAGAGGGGCTCATTTTATGTCACATTTTATCATTTCTGTACCACATAATCTCTAGTATCCCGTTGACCATACAGCCTTCAAGCTCAGATCCTTCGATTTTTAAGAGCCACCCCCCCCCCCTATTTATATTACTGACCGTTTCAAGGATATACTTCTTTTAATTTGTGATTCTAATTGTTCAATGTTTTGTCTTTGATTTTTTACGTGTTGCTTCTTATGTACGTTTTCATAGATTTAGTGAAGTCCTTGCATCTGAGTGGCCACCTATTGGGAAATAGCTGCTCACTCGGCTTATGATAATTTATGTGCTGTTTATGACAATTTAGATGTTTTCAACCTTTGTTTTTAGATTGGGAATTTCTTTCTTATTGCGCCATTTCCTGATCACTGGTAAAGGTAATGTTTGATTCACGTTTCTGACGTCTTCAGCATTAATTTAGGCGTAACTGCAATTATATTCTTGGCTCTATCGTCTTTACCCATCATTATTATTTTTAGCTCACCTGAGCCGGCGTCCGTCCGTCCGTCCGCCCGTCCGTCGTCCGTCCGTCGTCCGTCGTCAACAATTTCAAAGATCTTCTTCTCTGAAACAGCTGGGCCGATTGTTCTCATATTACACATACACCATCTACAGGTAGGGGGAAAGAATAATTGTGTTTTTTGTTTTGATCAGATAAGGACTCTGGTTGCTATGGCAACTTATGCTTCCCATAGACTTATAATGGAAAAAAGTGAAAATTGCCAGTTTTTGCTGTCTTGTTGGAGATATTTGAATTTTGTTTTTGCAGAAATGTTTATTGAGTAGTCCTCTACATTTCATGTGACTTTTGTCCTAATCCTTTACTTTGATTGGTTGCAGGGGCCCCATATAGGGCAAAATTTCGAAAAACATTCAAAAATCTTCTTCTCAGAAACTGTCAAGGGGATTAAGCCTGTACTTTGTATACATGTTCCTGACAGTGGCCTCTACATAATTTGTGTTTTTTATTCCAGGCGGATAAGAACTCTGGTTGCTATGGCAACTTAAAGTTTCTATAGACTTATAATGGGAAAAGTGGAAATCGGCTATTTTTCTGCTAGAATTGTAGACATTTGAATTTTGTTTTTGCAGAAATGTTTATTGAGTAGTGTTTGACGTTTCTTGTGAGTTTTGTCCTAATCCTTTATTTTGATTTGTTGCTGGGGCCCGATAAAGGGCAAAATTTTGAAAAAAAAAAACATTCAAAAATCTTCTCCTCAGAAACTGTCAAGTGGATGAATCCTGTACTTTGTATACATGTTCCTGACACTAGCCTCTACATAATTTGTGATTTTTAGCTCACCTGAGCCGAAGGCTCATAGGTGAGCTTATAGTATACCCATGCTCCGGCGTCCGTCCGTCCGTCCGTCCGTCCGTCCGTCGTCCGTCCGTCGTCCGTCGTCCACAATTTCAAAGATCTTCTTCTCTGAAACAGCTGGGCCGATTGTTCTCATATTACACATACACCATCTACAGGTAGGGGGAAAGAATAATTGTGTTTTTTGTTTTGATCAGATAAGGACTCTGGTTGCTATGGCAACTTATGCTTCCCATAGACTTATAATGGAAAAAAGTGAAAATTGCCAGTTTTTGCTGTCTTGTTGGAGATATTTGAATTTTGTTTTTGCAGAAATGTTTATTGAGTAGTCCTCTACGTTTCATGTGACTTTTGTCCTAATCCTTCATTTTGATTGGTTGCAGGGGCCCCATATAGGGCAAAATTTCGAAAAACATTCAAAAATCTTCTCAGAAACTGTCAAGGGGATGAAGCTTATACTTTGTATACATGTTCCTGACAGTGGCCTCTACATAGTTTGTGCTTTTTATTCCAGGCGGATAAGAACTCTGGTTGCTATGGCAACTTAAAGTTTCCATAGACTTATAATGGGAAAAGTGGAAATCGGCTATTTTTCCGCTAAAATTGCAGACATTTGAATTTTGTTTTTGCAGAAATGTTTATTGAGTAGTGTTTGATATTTCTTGCGAGTTTTGTCCTAATCCTTTATTTTGATTGGTTGCTGGGGTCCCATAAAGGGCAAAATTTTGAAAAAAACATTCAAAAATCTTCTCCTCAGAAACTGTCAAGTGGATGAATCCTGTACTTTGTATACATGTTCCTGACAGTAGCCTCTACATAATTTGTGTTTTTTATTCCAGTCGGATAAGAACTCTGGTTGCTATGGTAACTTTAAGTTTCCATAGACTTATAATGGGAAAAGTGGAAATTAGCTATTTTTTGAAAGCTATTGCAGCCTGAGAGCTGAAAAGTGGTAGATGCAAACAACTAATGGATTAGATGAAGGTATATGATTAATTTAGGTCAAGGTCATCTCTTGACCTTGGCGGGTCTGTCGTCCATACACACTTTTCAAAGATTTTTTTCTCTAAAACCACTTGGCCAATCAAAGCCAAATTTTATATGAAGCATCTATAGGAAGTGGGAACCAATTTATATATAAATAATCCAGATCACATGACCAAGATGGCCGCCATGCCCATATATGGTAAAAACCCTTAAAATATCTTCTTCTTCAGAGCCGGTGAACCGATTTCAACGAAACTTTGCATGAAGTATGGATGACTCAAGTACTACAATGTATATATAAAACATGACCCTGTGGTGACCTTGACCTATTTTATGGCAAGGACAACTTAGGTCGTCAATGCATTTGAATGGGGAAAACATTTAAAATGTCATTTTAAGTGAAAGTCTTGCAGGAAATGGGCAGTAGGACTGAAATTTAATGATTCAGAAAAAAAATGGAACCCAGGTGCTCATCTGCTTTTAAAATGTTATTTGAAGGGACAAATCAGCAGGAAATTTGCAAATTGACAGAATATTGATTATTCTGTAAAAAGAAAATGGCCAAAGGGCTTCATCTGCCCCTGTACTGGGGTTAAATACCATAATATTCAAATATGTTTATTGGTATATGAAGCAGATCTCAGGTGAGCGTTTACAGGACCATTGGTCCTCTGGTTTTGTCATCTTGTGCAAAAGTACATTTCTCCGCCTTATACGTGACTACTGAGTTGAAACAATGGAAAACCTAAACTGCTTGCGTAAGTTTGCATGTTCTTTCACAAACTTGTGCAAACTGGACTTGGCTGGTTCTGGATTTAGTTCAAGTCCATCAGGAAAACATGTCCGTGCAATATATCCCCCTTAAACCCCACTTTTATATAGTAAAACTGGCAGGGGTTAACCTATTTTTCTTAGCTCACCTGAGCCGAAGGCTCACAGGTGAGCTTATAGGAAAGGCGGGCATCCGTCGTCCGTCGTCGTCGTCCGTCGTCGTCGTCGTCCGTCAACAATTTCAAAGAAGAATATTTCTGAAGCTAGTAGGCCGATCTTGATCAAATTTAATGTGAACCATAATTGGGTTGGGGGATTGACGGCATTAGGTTTTGGAGCAGATTGTATCAAAATTGTGGTTTCCATGGCAACAGATATGTCCCATAGACTTACAATGGGAAAAACTAAAAAAATCTTCTTCTCTGAAACCACTAGGCCCACAGCTTTGATATTTGGTATGTAGCAATGGCTAATGGTCCTCTACATAAATTGTGCCATTCATGCCCCTGGGGTCAAATTTGGCCACGCCCCGGGGGTCGATAGTCTCCATAGACTTACTATGGGAAAAAAATTCAAAAATCTTCTTCTCTGAAACCACAGGGCCCACAGCTTTGATATTTTGTATGTGGCAATGGCTAATGGTCCTCTACATAAATTGTGCCAGCCATGCCCCTGGGGTCAAATTTGGCCACGCCCGGGTGGTCGATAATCTCCATAGACTTTCAATTGGAAAAACTAAAAAAAAAATCTTCTTCTCTGAAACCACTAGGCCCACAGCTTTGATATTTGGTATGTAGCAATGGCTAATGGTCCTCTACATAAATTGTGCCATTCATGCCCCTGGGGTCAAATTTGGCCACTCCCCGTGGGTTGATAGTCTCCATAGACTTACTATGGGAAAAAAATTAAAAAAATCTTCTCCTCTGAAACCACAGGGTCCACAGCTTTGATATTTTGTAGGTGGCAATGGCTAATGGTCCTCTACATAAATTGTGCCAATCATGCCCCTGGGGTCAAATTTGGCCACGCCCACCGGGGGTCGATAGTCTCCATAGACCTACAATAGGAAAAAAAACTAAAAAAATCTTCTTCTCTGAAACCACTAGGCCAACAGCTTTGATATTTGGTATGTAGCAATGGCTAATGGTCCTCTACATAAATTGTGCCATTCACAATTTGGCTACGCCCCGGGGGTTGATAGTCTCCATAGACTTACTATGGGAAAAAAAATTAAAAAATCTTCTTCTCTGAAACCACAGGGCCCACAGCTTTGATATTTTGTATGTGGCAATGGCTAATGGTCCTCTACATAAATTGTGCCAATCATGTCCCCGGGGTCAAATTTGGCCACGCCCCGGGGGTCGATAGTCTCCATAAACCTACAATAGGAAAAACTAAAAAAAATTTCTTCTCTGAAACCACAGGGCCCACAGCTTTGATATTTGGCATGTAGCAATGGCTAATGGTCCTCTACATAAATTGTGCCATTCATGCCCCTGGGGTCAAATTTGGCCACGCCCCGGGGGTTGATAGTCTCCATAGACTTACTATGGGAAAAAATTTAAAAAAATCTTCTTCTCTGAAACCACTAGGCCCACAGCTTTGATATTTGGTATGTAGCAATGGCTAATGGTCCTCTACATAAATTGTGCCATTCATGCCCCTGGGATCAAATTTGGCCAGGCCCCGGAGGTTGATAGTCTCAATAGACTTGCTATGGGAAAAAATTCAAAAATCTTCTTCTCTGAAACCACAAGGCACACAGCTTTGATATTTTGTATGTGGCAATGGCTAATGGTCCTCTACAAAAATTGTGCCAGCCATGCCCCTGGGGTCAAATTTGGCCACGCCCCGGGGGTAGATAGTCTCCATAGACTTACAATCGGGGAAACTAAAAAAACTTCTTCTCTGAACCCAAAAGGCCCAGAGTTCTATATTTTGTATGTAGCAATGTTTGGTAGTCCCCATTATAAATTGTGCCATTCATGCCCCTGGGTCAAATTCGGCCATGCCCCGGGGGTCAATAGTGTCCATGCATAGACTTTCATTGGTCGATTCTCAATTAATTTAAATCTCATGAGCTTACAATGTGATAATCTCTCAGGTGAGCTACAGGACCAATGGTCCTCTAGTCTTATTTTTGTTCCAAAACATTGATTGAGGGTACTCAGCGAGGCGGTTCTAACGTATACCCACAATTTATGTTTTGAGCAAAAATAAGAAAAAATATCTTTTTTTTTTTCAGCTTAAAATTTTCAATGTTTAATACTAAAAAATTCTCTGTTTATTGCATGGGCAAGTTTACGTAATGCAAGAGACGGCACATTTTGCACCTAAACTGCCTTTACTAGTTCAGAATTACACCAGTTCCAGGAATTAGAAAAAACTTGAGGTTACATCAACGTTTTTACCATACGTTTTCAGTTCTACTACTTATTTCAACATGCAACACTATCCAAGGTGCTAGAATACATCGGTACTAATTACAGTTGTTTACCGTTATTTGACTGTTCGTGCGAAAAATGGTGTCGCCTCCTTATTATCATCCATCTATGAATTGACAGTATGTGCCCCTTTTAGTGTTGACAAAACTTCATCACGTGAGGTCAAGCGGCGCGGTCAAAGTATTTACACAAACAAACTAATAAGTGTATTATTTGCCTTCACAATTTTCAATACCCAGTATTTACATGTAGGTACATGTATATCTGTAATTCATACAATATATTGTTTGGGAAAAGTCGTCACATCGGATAATTAGTGGGTACATAAACGATGCTGTGACAAGCGTACAATAACTCTTGTATATGTGAAGAAACTGAAGGCGTCACGAAAAGCTAAAATATGCGAATACATATATCTGCAGAAATATTACACATGCATTGATGCATCCATATGTCCATGAAATGTATAGTCCCTCATACCCCAGTTTTATATAGCGAAACTTGGGTTTACAGGGGTATACCTAATTTTCTTATTTTTGATCCAAAACATAGATGGTGGGTACTCGTTAGAATCGCCTCGCCAAGGCGGCTCTAGCGTGTACTCACAATCAATGTTTTGAGGAAAAGCAATGAAAATGTAAGATTTTTTCCACGGCATTTTTTACAGCTTCAGAAAATCCAGTATATTGCATGGGCAAGTATGGCTAACTGCAATCGAATAGTACAAATGTGTCTATGCTGCATGGGAGTCGGAGGCGACATGCTAATTGTTAAATGAGCCACCTCGTAGAAAAACCAACAATGTGGTTTCCGAACAGGTCCGACTCAAACCGGGCTGTAAAAGCACAGAAGATCGCTAGAGACTGGAAGTTTTGGATTTAGAAAGTAGAGGAATTGTGCTGTGTAGCGAATACAAAAGCGCTGATCAGCTTCGCGGTTACCGCGAAGATGGTCTGCGTCTTTGTTTTCGCCTATGCAAATTGTTGGTTTTCTCACGAGGTGGCTCAAATGTGTATTGCTTTTTGCTTAATGCAAAATGCTACTTGCCATATGTAAATTGTAAATTGTGACGAGCCATATTTTTGTTTAGGTGAGACCACTTACAGGGAGTGACAACGGAAAAGACCACAACGACATACGTGTGTCTAAATTAAGTCTAGTGAATGCTAAAATGCTTTTTGCTAAATTTCAATCGTAGGACGCTGAATGCTTATTGCTAAATGCTGATTTCTATAAGCTAAACGCTTATTGCAAAGTTCGTATTGCAAAATATGATCTCTTATGTCTGCAATGTTGTTATATTGTAGATAAAACCAAAATTATGGAGATGCTCTATAGTCTTCGTCAACTCTCTTCAACATTTGAAACTTTCATTTAACATTTCATTATAAATTAAACATTTAACATTCAGCAACTAGTAAGGCGTCCCAGCCTTCCATAGTCCATGTAGTACTTTCGTCGTTAAATTGTTTGTGATGTTTGTAAAAATAATCTCTTACCTTGAACAATTACGAGTGGACGAGTTTTGTTTCTAACTATGCTTCATTACATGCATAATCTGATCATATGGCAACTTAGTTTTACTTGAAAATGTGCCGTGTGCAAAAAAATACAGGTCCGCGAAGTAGTAGATATTTTCACTATTGAAGTATATAAAAAACAAGAGGACAATGGTCCTGTAAACGCTTACCTGATATGAACAGCTTTACTTGCATAAAAACAAAGAGCCAATGGGGAGTTTGAAGGTTTTCCTAAAGTAATAAGTCTATGGAGACTATCGACCCTTTGGCTTGGCTAAATTTGACCCCTAGGGGCATGAATGCCACATTTTATGTAGAGGACTATTAGCCATTGCCACACACCAAATATCAAAGATGTGGATCTTTTGGTTTCAAAGAAGATTTTATATATTTTTTTCCATTAAAACATACATGCTGTCAGGGCAACCAGAGTTCCATTCCGACCTGCCCGAAAACAATATTCAACCTTTCCTACTGCCCAGTAATGTTCTCTGTATAATTTGATTAAGATCCACTGACTGGCTTTGGAGATATTGATGTTTGAAGGTTTTCCTATGGTAAGTCTATGGAGATTATCGACCCCAGGGGCGTGGCCAAATTTGACCCCAGGAATATGAGTAACTAAATTTGTACAGGACCATTAGCCATTGCCACCTACCAAATATCAAAGCTGTGCGCCCTGTTGTTTCAGAGAAGAAGATTTTTTTATATCTGTTTCCCATTTAAACGTATATGTTGCCATGGCAACCAGAGTTCCAGTCCGATCTGCCCGAAAACAATATGCAAACTTTCCTACTGCCAAGCAATGCTGTGTGTGAAAGATCAAGATCCACCGTGCTGTGTTCTTGAGCAAGACACATTAACTCCATACAGTACTGGTTAAACCTAGGAAGAGTTGGCTCCGTCCCGACATGACTGAAAAATTGTTGACTAGGACGTTAAACCTCAGCATAAGCAAACAAACCGACTGGTTTTAGAGATATTGATGTTTGAATGTTTTCCCATAGTAAGTCTATGGAGGCTATCGACCCTCGGGGTGAGACCAACTGTAACCCCAGTGGCATAATTGGCACAATTTATAATTGAGACTATACAAAATATAGAAGCTCTGTGTTTTCTGGTTTTATAGAAGAAGATTCTTTTTTAGTTTTCAGGAGGGAAGTGTTTAACCGTAGTATTGAGCCCTCCATATGTTTTCAGTATTCCGTCAATCATTTGACGTAATAAGGCTCCTTATGGGTTTATGAAGGTGCATTGTTCATAGCTGATGCAATGCACGATATTGAATCCCCTTTCTTGGGCCCCATGCACTTCGAGGCTAGACTAGGCTAGAGTTTGTTTTGTCGGCCATTTTTGTCACTTTTCATCACTTCGATAAATAAATCTATTTTCTTCACGATTACGAGATCAGTTAATACATGTACGATGCATTTGATAAAATTAAACTGGAGATGTATAATTGTTTAATGATATTAAGTAGTGTTACATAGTTTCAAATGTTTGTAAATTATAAGATTTGGACGAACTCTATCGATCGTTGACCTATTTATCGGAAAACGATCCATATGGAATTATGTTGTTTCTACAGTGTTCTCGTTCACGTCCGCTTTCGTAGATGATTGACATGCGGTATCACGATCTACCGGATTGAACCGAAACTGTCCGAAACGAACCGATATTGTCCGAAACGGACATAGATTGTGATAACAAGGAAATTATAGCATGTTACTAAAATTATAGCACCAGAATAATACTACCGCAGACTCAAGCAATAATGGAAGGACAAGGTGAATCCAGTACGGTTCGAATTTTTCAGTACCCGAAGAGTTATTGCACCCTGCATACACTAGTGTATCCGTCATATAACCAGATTTCTTATACACTGCTACGTACAGGGTAAAATTTCTCTAGAAATTCAGTTTCTTCCAAAATCAGCTGGACTGTTATGTCCACAAACCAACAACTGATAACATCTGTTTAAAGTTTATGTAGAGATCTTTAGAACAACACGCAAAAGTTCAGCTGCATTCAAGAATTTATTTTAGACCAGATTCTATTAACAAGACGTATCGTGAGAAAGCTTGTTGTTTGCCTCTGCGAAAACAAAGGGGCAGATCTGCCGTGCAGTTACTGCACTGCTGATCACCGCCTTTGTTTTCTCTAATCGTTTTTCTTTTTAAATCCAAAATTTCAAGCTTCTAGCAATCTTTGTGACTTATAAGCCCGGTTTGTGCCGGAGGTGATCAGAAACTTTGAATACAAGTCTGCTTGTGCCACGATACTGATAAGCTTTCACCTGCATTTTTTTTTAAATTTAACCAAAATGATAGTAAATGGATGAAAATTGAAATGTGTGTGTGACTATTGTTGAGTTGATCAGACAATTCTGGTCACATTGAGTGCAATTCTGATTTCAATGGCATGCCGCCAGGAGGCAGTTTACAAGCAGTGAGTGCACATTCTTTAGCCATAAACTGGAAACATTAAAGTTTACTCAAAAGCTATATTTTGAGAGAAAAAGCATCAGACCTTTTTATAAATCATATTCTAAGAGTCAAGAGCGTACACTGCTAAACATACTGTGCATATTCCTTAGAATTTCGGAGATGCTAAAATGATGATGATGATGATGATGATGATGATGATGATACCAATTTTTGTACATGTAATCGGTATATTTTTAGTAAAGATATCTTGCTTAATAAAAGGCCCAACCTTTAGCCCTTACCACAGAGCTGCCTGCTCCCCATGATAAACTTTGAGAGTAACTGATAATCATTTAAAGTGGATAGTCTTATACAAATTTTGAGTTTTGCAAGCCAGTATCACATCTGGATATGATTTATTTTTCATCCCCCACTTATTGCTTATCTGTCAAAGACCATTAGTAAAATAAACATTATGTAGAGTTAACTGGCTCAAGCAGTGCTGATCAGATCTGATCGAAAATTTTACCCTGTGGGTAGCAGTGTATAGTACGGATTTATGCTACATCACACGACGCCACAAAAAATTTAGCTTAACCTCACTTTTAAGAATATACCATTTGATTTACGTGATAGCAGATTTTGGCTTATGCCACATAACCTTGGATATTAAATGATTTATAGCACAGCTTTGAAACTGGATTCACCTTGTCTTTCCATTATTGCTTGATTCTGTGGTAGTATTATTCTGATTGGCTCTAGCAAAATCAAACTTTCATAATGTATTTGAAATCTTTGTTTGGAGAATCTAATCAAGTTAGGCACAAGCACGCTATACAACTTTGGGTCACTCAGATAGCAAGAACATTATGTTTGGAATTTTGAATAAAATCTTCTTTTGCTGGTGGAATTTTACATATGTTTGTTTGTTTCTTTTAAGTTTTAAAGGTCAAGTCAACAATTTTTCAGACGTGGTGATGAAACCATTACGGTTTAACACAGTATCTGTTTTATTTAGTATCAAAATGCACTAAACGTTACTAATTAAAATGAATAATTCTTCTTGTCGGTGTAGATTAATATCACAATCTCATATTATTTTAAACTTCCAAATTTCTATGAACCCCTCCGTATAGCATGTAACTAAGAACATGCTATACTTTTCTTGTTCCCATTGTAAGAGTGAAGATTGACGCCCCCGGAGTGTAGTCAGTTTGGACCCCAGGGGCATGGTTGACAAAATTTATAATGGGTACTACCAAACATTACTACATACAAAATATAGAAACTCTGGGCGTTATAGATCAGAGAAGAAGATTTTTGTTTTAGTTTGTTTTTCCATTGTAAGTCTATGGGAGCTATCTGTTGCCCTGGAAACCACAAGTTTAATACAATCTGCTCCAAAACCTAATGCATTCAATCCCCCAACCCAATGATGATTCATATTAAAATTGACCAAGATCGTTCTAGTAGCTTCAGAAATATTCTTCTTAGAAATTGTGGACGTACGCCGACGACGGACGCCGGATGGCATCCTATCCGATTAGCTCACCTGGCTCAGGTGAGCTAAAAATCATGGAACGCAACGCCATAATTGATAAATGTCACTTTACGCTAAATATACTCGTTATTTACATATGACCAACTTTAAATCTGCAGCTCTTCCGCCATGTATTTTCCTATTTTCCGCTGATGTCATTCATCACGAGAATAATTATTAAGAAAATGCGCCCTTGCAATATACAGGAATATTTTAAAGGCATAAAAATTGCATATTTTCAGTTTATAATTCGATTTTTTTCTTGTTTTGTATTATAAATTTAGAGGAAAAAATATTTCCCTATTCACCAAAGTTTTACGTATAAAATGGTATGCAAGAGGTGTTTATTACATGCACATGGTTGTGTGATGTTATGTATTTGAAGATCTTAAATCATTTCGAAAATTTGCCCATATAGATTTTTTTCAAAAGAAAAAAATGGAAACAATTTGCTATTTTTAATAATTTTGCTCAAAACATTGATTGTGGGTACACGTTAGAACCGCCTCACCGTGGCGGTTCTTATGAGTACACACAATCTATGTTTTGAATCAAAAGTAAGAAAAATAGAAAAAAAAAGTATACCAGTGCAAACCCCAGTTTTTTTTCTGTGTAAAATGGGGTTTAAGGGGGTATGCATTTCACGGATATGTTTCCCTGATGTTCTATTTACAATATGGAATAGCCTGAAACTGTCAATAATTTTACATGTATCAAATCAGCGTAAGGGACAATTTTCCCTGCTCATCATAAAGACGCTAATACAGTTTATTCATCGATACACTGCTAATTCATAACGCAGACACTTATTGTGCGTGCGTGAAATAATTGCTGTAATTTTCATCGCTCTAGAAAAAGTGAGTGACCTCTAGCAACGATAACTGTCCATCAAAGACTTCTGTCCACCATGGAGTAGGTTTAGATGAGTGCCTTGGTCAATATTATCATCGTTAGAAATAGAAGCCCCAAACCCTTTATAAGTATGATGGACAATTGTCGTTGTGGCCGCAACGACTTCTGTCCACTAGACAATATTCATTGATTTTTCAACCGCTTCTGTCCATTGTGGACATTTATCGTTGCTGTGGTTTATATGACATACAGTGTCAACGACAACTGTCCATTTCTGAAAAACCCTTAAACTTACGAACATAATATAAAACTTGCCAATGCAATATACTGGGATTTTTTCAGCTGTATGAGTGGAAAGTTTCTTTAGAATTATTTTTGTATTTTTATTCTTTTTCTCAAAACTTGATTGTGGGTAAAAGTTAGAACCGCCTCGCCGAGACGGTTTTAACGAGTACACAAATCTATGTTTTGGATAAAAAAAATCAAACCGCAATTTTACTATATAAAGGTGGGGTTTGGGTCGGGATAACCTTTCACGGACATGTTTCTTGATGATGAGATGCAAAACAATATCGGCGCCTATATCTTTACATCACGAAAACTTGCCCATGCAATATACATATTTTGTTTGGCTGTAAAAATGAAAAAATTCAGTTGGACAATTTTGATATTTTTCTTATTTTTGCTCCAAAACATAGATTGTGGGTACACGTTAGAACCGCCTCGGTGAGGCAGTTGTAACGAGTACCCACAACACCGAGGCGGTTCTAACGTGTACCCACAATCTATGTTTTGGAGCAAAAATAAGAAAAATAGGTTTACCCTTGCGAACCCCAGTTCTCCTATGTAAAAGTGGGGTTTAAGGGAGTATACTTTACACGGACATGTTTTCCTGATGATAAGTATCCTATGGGGTTGGGTTTAATGTCGTGACATCAGGGACATCAGGACCCTGGATCCATGCCCAGGTGGGGCTAGAAGTTAAAATATAGACCACCATCAAACATGGCTCAACTGAATTAAGTCAATATTACAATAAATCATCTCACCCCAACTGGGCATCGATCCATTGGTTCCTACCATGGACTGAAAGCCAACCATACAGAGTGCTTATGGTCCAAGTGTGAATGGATGTCGAGGCATGTGCTGAAAGAAAAGTTTTAACATTAGGTAGTCTTTGTTCGCAGTGCTCTAAGGAAATAAACAGGAATAATCGTTGAAAGTAAATATATATACGCTCAACGAGTATTGTCAATTTAGCTTGTGGACAGAACTCGCCGTGGCCGCAACGGTAATTGTCCATGGTGGACAGAAGTCGTTGATGGACAGTTATCGTTGCTACAGTGGCCACTTTTATGGAAACTGTTGATCATTCAGAAACATAATTATCATGATTTTTCAGATGTTTTTTTTTTTTTTTTTTTTTTTTTTTTCAGATGAATTTTTTTTTCGTGTTCTTTTTTTTTTCGTGTGAAAAAATCTCTGTATATTGCATGGACAAGTTTTCGTAATGTTTTGATATGTGTGCCTTTGCGATTGTAACAGGAACCTAGATACCCCAGATGAGTTGACGAGTGGGGGAATCCTACATTTATAGTGTAATATGAATTATGTTTTAGACCACTTATTCATGTAGACAATTTATTTATAATTTATAGCCATATTGGCTGGCAATATGGCCTCTAATACCTCTCTTTGCACGTTTTCACTGCTTCCAAAGGATCAAGCTTTTACATCGTTTATTTATCATTAATTTGAAAAAAAATATATATATATATGTTACATCACAATCCCTAGAACCAAGAGCATATGAGACTCATAAACTACTTGCTAGAACCAATAAAAGCCCCGATTTCATCGACCTATGATTAAGTCACTGTTTCCTTCCATACTTGCGAAGCACCTTGGTCCTGTAATTTGTCCTAGACTAGAAAGAATTATTCTACCTTAAGTTAATTGCTCCAAAATAGAGCTACAGTTAATTGCATAATCAATGTCGTAACGAGAGGGAATTATTGGTATCAATTTTAACAAAGCTGTGAAAGTTTCGAAATCGAAAAGTTATAAAAGACTATTGGTGCCATCGTGCAAAATTAATTGAATCATTTATTCTATACATACAGGAAAGACAGATCATTTAGAAATACGCATACAGAAACAAATAGTGATAACAGATAAGGCACTATTTTGAGTAGTTTTACACCAAAACCTAATTCTACCCAAAATCGAGGCGAACGTCAAAGCGTTATAAAACCTGTGAATGTGACATTATAATGAGTTGGTTGAAATTAGATAAAAGGGTGATGGGCCTCCGCCAATTTCGGCCTAGGAGAAATAGATGGACTGCTTGTGTCTCTAGACAGACAAAGCTTCTTAACTACTGACCGACCATCGGATTACTGGTTCACCGCTCAAGTCCTAGCCTGTCCAGGAAAAGGGGCTTTGTTTAGTGAAACCATCCATACATATAAGACTTATCAGTTTGCTTGGGTGTTTATATTTGTGCTGCCCATTTTGAGTGTCATGAAATCCTAATGTCGGTAAAAAGTCCCATAAAATGGAGGCAACGTCCCGACACGACCATTGCTGTTGAGCACGTAAAGCATCAATTAAAAAACAAAAGATAATTAAGCAAACAGCAAACAAAGACGCTGATTAGTCAAGGGTGGTCGGTTGGGAATATGGGCCCCTGCCCATTGGGACCTAATAAAAAGATGGAATGATTTTGCCTCAAGGCAAAGCTTAATGACGTTGAGCTTCAATTCAAACAAGCCGTAAAGGTTTCATGAATTTCTATCAGAAATCGACCTTGACGAATACATAGTTTCCAAGTACAAACCGAGAAGAGAGGTGTACTACCCGTACCTAGATTCTCCGCACGAAACTCCATTTTCCGCATGTTTTATGCGGAAATTCTCATGCGGAGTATTGGAACAATATTTCCGCATCGTGCGGAAATCCGGAAATCAAACTTTAAAAAATGAAAAAGAAGAATGATGTTGCATGCGGAGAATTTTCCGCTTATTTTTTCGCATCATGCGGAGAATTCTCCGCATTTTGCAGATAAGCAGCTGAGACTTCAGTCTCCGCATGATGCGGAAAATTTGTTCCAATACTCCGCATCATGCGGAATTTGAATGCGGAATTCCGCACTGATGCGGAGTATTGGAACATATTTTCCGCATCTTGCGGAAAAGTAACATGGAATTCACTGCATGATGCAGAATTCCGCAAGGCAGACTGATATTGAATTTATTCTGCATGACGCGGAACATATTCTGCATGATGCGGAACATATTCCGCATGATGCGGAACATATTCCGCACGATGCAGAGCTCCGCATCATGCAGAATTCAATATTGGACTTTTTGTTCCAGAGAAGGTTTGGTGTTACTGATCGTTCCAAGTCGATACTTCTGTGGTGGTTCTTCTTGTTTATTGTCTTGGTGTTTAAAATATTTTTGTGCTGTTGGCGCCTTATGTATGTTTTCATAATTTTAGTTAAGTTAAGGTAACTGAGTGGCCACCTATTGGGAAAATAGCTGATCATTCGGCTTACGAAATGTTTTCATGGTATAAGTACCTGATTGTTAATTTGTTTTTCCCACCTCGGGTTTTGGAGTGGGAATCTTTTTCTGATTGCGCCTTTTCCTGATCTTTGCCTACTTGTACCTTTTTACCATATATGGGTGTGGCGACCACCTTGTGACCTGGACCATTTTCTGCATTTATACAAATGTTTGATTCAGCATTCCCTAGGCTTCTTTGGCTTTTAAGGGTCGAATGGTGAGGATTGTGACCACATAAAATTTATTTAAGCCCTCTAGTCCAAGACTTGAAAGAACTTGTCTTCACTGACAGGTCCAAGGCAGTTTTGATGTGATTTTTCTTAATGTTTTCTGTTTATTCTGTCTGCTTTTCTGCTGTACTTGTCAATTTTATATTTGGTCGATGCAAGCCAGATGGCTATATTTGTTGGGACAGAACTAATCATTTTGCTCTTCATGGGTGTTGTAACATTTTCATGTTGTATTGCGCTGTACTTAATCACTCGCCTGGTATCGCCTGTGGGATTTTGAATTCGATCGTACAATCTCTATTCTTACTTGTGCTATGTTCTCACTGTCCCGGTTTAGCTGCTAAGTTCGCCCCGGTTTGATTAATTGCGGTAAATCAAACCCGGGTAAACCGGGACGAACCGTAACGAACCGTGATAGAATCATAGTGCTACCGTGGCAAACTGGAAAGAACCGGGATAAACTGGGGAGCCTTTACCATTGTATAAAAATGCTTAATACAACCGGGGTAAACCTGGGAGAACCGTGAGAGATTTAAAACCCGGGGCGACACAGTGACAAACTGTGATGGCACCGGGACTCGACCGTGATAAACTGGGACGATCCGGTGAAAACAGTGGGTAACCGGGATGAAATGCGGCTATTCCGGCACAAACCAGGGCTTCACTTGGACTACCGGGGTGAACCAAGACGCCACAGGGGCAAACCGGCTTTAATAATTTTGCCACGATGTACCCTGGTTTGCCCGGTGGCTTCCCAGTTTACACAGGTGGCATCCTGGTTCACCCTGGTAGAGTCCCGGTTGCTATCATTTTCAATACAGGCAAACACCAGGGCATAATCAGGACGCCACTGGGGTGAACCAGGATACCACTGGGGTGAACCGGGACTCCACCGGGGTGAACCCGGACAGTACGGGGCTTTACCATAGTAAAACCGAGGCACACCGGCCTGCACCATGATGACACAATGGTAGAACCTGGAACAAGACCGGGGCTATACAGGGTAACATCGTGACTTAGAACACGACTAATTTTGGTAGAAACAGTCACTCAGTTTATCACGGTATACCGGCTTGTCTTCATCGGGGTAGAACAGGGACAGTGAGAACGGGGCTAAAGACCAAGCTGTTTCAGAGAATGGAAAGGAAACACATTTTAATTTGGAGAAAGTTATGTCTGAACTCCTTTGAGAAATAACTATTGTATACTGAGCGACAAAAGAAATCTGACACTTACATTTGGATTCGTAATCGCAAAACCAGATGTGCAATAAAATACAGATTTATACAGCATGGAAGGCAAATCATTTCCACACCGTTTGGTTGCAAGAATCCGCGTTTTCAATTAATTCCCTTTCTGCAATGCACAAAGATTAAAGCAAGGAGTCATTTCAAAAATCACAAATCTAAGTCGTAACCATTACGCAGTAAATTTAAGCGGAAATAAAACAATTGTTATGCATTGGTCGTTGCGACCGCATGCTGAATTTCTTCTAATGACTTCAAGAAAGGCATGTTACATGGAAAAACACGTGAAAATAAGAAATCCGCCCCGAATGGATAAACACGTGATACGAACGAATCGTCCAAAGTGGAAGTGGTAAAATTCTTCAAAGTGTATATGGACGCCTAGATCAACAATTACGGCGTCGTAACGAGACCGTACTGGTTGAAAAACACGTCGAATAACATTAGGCTGCAAGACCGGCTGAAAATGTTCACACGGCTGGACTTCTTTGATCGATAAAAAATTGTGGCATACAGAATTCCAAAGAAATAATCATGGCGAAATGTCCGACTAACATTAGACTTAACATGTATAGACTTTCACATGTAACCATTCAACCATTGCATTGCACGAGCAAATAATGCTTAAAGTACAGTTTACAAGTTCACAGTTTTTTATCAAATGATTGTCGCCAAAAACGATTTCGGAATCATTAGACAATAGTAAGAGATGATTACATACGAAAAATAATTCACCCCTCACAAGGGATAAAGTTTTTATACAACATGAAAAAGTGTCGGGTTTCTTTTGTCGGTCAGTATATATGAAGACATGTAATTTGGTATTGTGGTTTAACATCCCATTCAATAATATTTCAGTTATATTTGGATTAATACTTTTTGTATTGCCTAGTTTGTTATTCATGCAAAATAAATAGTTTAATTAGAACAAAGCATATATATCATAAAATTCTTTCATTAAAATACTTATAAGTCTGCTCAGTTCTTTTCTTTAAATCTAACACTCTAGAGATTCCAATGTTTCTAAATGACTGTTTTCCAATCTGTTTGTTGAACTAAATTCATGGCCTGATTTATTGAAGCAATCTGCAGTAGCAAATTTCAACACAGAGAAGGTGAAGAGCAACATAAAAAGACAATTCATATCAATGAATAAAATGCTGGCTACTTACAATGCTAAAGAACTATATTTAAACCCCTTAACAGCATTTTAATATTAACACAATTTTAAAAATGGCACATATTAGAACACTTCCTTTCAAACAATTCTCCCTCTAATATTTGAAAACAGGAAGTGAGTCAATACTTGAAATTCTGATTTCCCATTGGTCAGCAATAATATATTCAAAATGGTCTGATGCGGAATTCCGCGTGTGGTGCGGAAAAAAATCCGCATGTGATGCGTTGTTCCGCTCTGTGTGATACAGGGGTTTGAGGTGCTGGTTTAAAGTCAAAAGAGACAAAAGAAATGTATACTAATGTAAATATCTCAATATGGTTGTGTTTGTTCGTTTCCTTGCTTTATGTCCACATGTAGTCAACAGCTAAGGTCATATCTGGGCAGTCAGCTATCTTAACCCCACTATTCCTAGACAGGCATGTTTGGGCAGATTACTGGTACTTAGGGCCCATTTCTTTTGTCAGTTTAAACTAACAGATGCTCTTTAGTCAGTGGAAGCGAAAATGGGATTAGAAATATTTTCACGTGTGGAATCGAACATTGTAACTTTTGAGCCATCTTCTGGTACACATACATAATGCCTAACAGTATAAAGGTTGCCAAAACGAATTGCAGAAGTTATAAAATTTTAGTAAACTAAATTGTTTCCATGAAATGGTCTACATCTCTTTTATTCATCTATCAGGGGCGGATCCAGGATTTCTGGAAGGGGGGTTCAAACCAAGAAAGGGGTTTTGTTTTCTACATTTTACCCGAATTTTCTTCAATTTTCCCATGAATTTGAAATAATTTGGTCCTAAAGGGGGGTTCGAGCGAACCCCCCGAACCCCTCTAAATCAGACACTGTCTATGTCAGATTAAATAGCTGAAAGAGTAGAGTCTATGGAGTATTTTAATAGACCTCCAGGAAAGGGTTGCCATTCTCGGGCGGAAGCAAAATTACCTGATATTTCCCTGACTATTCCCTGACATAATTTCAAATTTCCCCAATATCGAAATCCTTTGCACATGATCTCTAACATTTGACAGTTTGAGTCAAGAAATACATGGCAGGGATAATTTGGTATTTTGTTTTATGATTTTTTTGTCGTCAAAATTTCTGCACTATAATTTTCCTAAGATACAATGGGACACTGACACTAAGAAAAGTCCCATATACAAAAATTGTCCAAGTAAAATTTTTCTAAGTAATTTTCAGCATGTAAAATAATATAAGTCCAAAACGTCTGCATAGAAAATTTTTCTAAGATATTTTCCGCTTCAAAAATTATCTGAGTCTACATTTTCCGCATTGTTTCCGCACTAAAAAAATACAAAAAGGTACAAGTAGGCAAAGATCAGGAAAAGGCGCAATCAGAAAAAGATTCCCACTCCAAAAACCGAGGTGGGAAAAAACCAAACCAACAATCAGGCACTTATACCATGAAACATATCGTAAGCCGAGCAGCTATTTTCCCAATAGGTGGCCACTCAGTTACCTTAACTTAACTAAAAATATGACAACATACATAAGGCGCCAACAGCACAAAAAAAAATTATACACCAAGACATAAAACAAAAAGAACCACCACAGAAGTATCGACTTGGAACGATCAGTCCGATATTGTCGCTGCTGGTGCGGAAAAGTTTCCGATGAGACATGCGGACATGAGAAATTCCGCATATTCTGAAACTTTTGCGCATAGTTGATGCGGAATTCCGCAGATGTTGTGCGGAGTTCCGCATGGTCGATGCGGAGATTTGAAGTGCGGGTACTGTTTGTTATGTATTTCTGATCAATCTAAATGCCATGTAACAAAACGGTAATGTCTATAGTTTGGGATGCAACATACCACATGCTTTTAAAATAATATAGATAACAAATCCATGTTTTGTTTCATTCTTTAAGGAAGACGTATATTCTTACTGTACTGTTTATAATGTTATTATGAATCAAGCGTCAATGTCCCCATCCTAAGAACCCAACCAAACGTGAACGCTAACTTTTGGTATTTCCGTTTGTAGTTAAAGAAAATCCGGCGTTGGGTCATATCCAAACATTTCAAAGTCATGTTTATACAATTCTTTCAAACGTTCCATATCTGAATGTGAAATCTGTGAATACGCTGTCCTTAAAGCCAGTTTCCTTGCTGCTTTTGTATCTTCTTTCGTCACTTTATGTTTCTCTCGGACGGCTTTCACCATTTCATATAGTGATTCGGCGTTGAGGCTCTCTCCGTAAATATCATTTGGAAATGACTCAGTAGCCGGAATGTATCCATTCAAAGCCAGGGCAATCCAAATAAGTTTGCTTAGTCCATACTTATCAATGCAAGATGTGAACTTGTGGTGTATCTTAAAGTTGTAATCAATTTCATCCTTTATTTCAAATTCAGTTGGATTATCGGCTATCACTTTTGGAATCATGTCTGTCAAATTACTCATACGCAGCGTATATTTCAGATCGTTTGCAAATGGTTCTTGTTTGTTGATTATTTCCGGTTTGAAAGCGCATGGGTCACAAATGTCTGAAGCGGGAAGCCAGTGTTTATCTTGGTTAATATACGCCATGGAATGCCCAGTGGACAGAACGTATTTTATGAATTCTGGAAACGTGATGTCATGTCCGCAACGACTAGATTTTTCAGAAGGTTTACTTCGACTAAATTTGATAATTTGTTTTCCTTTCGATTGCCAAAAGTCGGGTAAGAACAATCTATCAATATAAGCTGACCATAACCGGGTGTACGGATTTCTGACCGTCATTGCTCGAAGTGACGTCAGAATGAAATCATTGTCACTTTTCGTGAATTGCTTATATAAGTTGCTCTGTGTATTGTGAACATTGACAGTGGCATGCCTGTTTGTCTATTTTGACCATTTAGAAACTTGAACAATCGAATATAGATTGTACAGCCCGCTTTCTGTACCATACAATAAGACAAGTTATTTGCTTTGAGCCCCGACACCTCCGTGAATTTCCCAGATATAAGTCCTGTTCTATTGCATACAGTGTTGACAAGTTGTTTCCTCTTTTCCATGATGAGCCGCTCTGTTTGCTCTTGTTGATATTCCTTAAATATAAAATAAAATATCTGTTAAATGGTCTTAAATGATACGTCAAAACTGAAATAAACCAATCTCGTAAGTCTTTGTTTTCCACCCCCAAAAGAAGTTGCTTGTGCCCAATTGCATGTTCCTTTTGAATAATTGCTAGTGCTCCCTTGGGTGCCACGTTAGCGGTTCAGAATCATCGCTACTAAAATAGCTAATTAAGGACATAACATTCGGTTTGGCTGGGACTGCATGTTTTCAAGGATGTATACCTATGATGTTTGAATACCTGTATTCTTGTCTCCTTTATAACTTAATATATTGTTTTTTTTGCTCGTGTCTTCGAAATCCGATTTTCTTCACAGTTGGTAAGGTACATGTAACCCAGTGACGCCTGTCCTCGCAATCGGACATATCATTGATTCCCGCAAATAGTCTAGTTCAGATGCTTAGGACTGGTATAATTGCGTGAACTCAAGAAGATTTAATACACAATGCCAGATTGAATGCTGAATAATTGATACTCCTGATAATTACACTTGAGTATTGATTGGAAAAGTACTTGGACTTAATAACGTAACCTTTTCTATCTTAACACAATAATATTCACAAAATAAATACTGAAGTAACATATTTTTACCCATGTTAGTCCACCTGAAGCAAATTAAAAACATTCCTACAAGTGAACCACATGAGCTTTAAAAACTTGTTTGCACAGGACTTTGCCGTATTTTGTTTTGTCCATGAAAAATAAAATGCATTTATAATATACTTTTTGTTTGTACTGATAAACTGTCGCTCGTTTCATTGAATTGTATAGTTCTCTCACAGGTTCAGTCATCAGGAAAACATATCCATGCAATGTATACTCCCTGAACCCAAATTTTATAAAGTAAAACTGGGGTATGGAGGGGTAAACCTATTTTTCGTATTTGTGCTCCGAAACATAGATTTCGGGTTCTCGTTAGATCCGCCTCGCCGAAGCGGTTCTAATGTGTATCCACAATTTATGGTTTGGATCAAAAAATATAAAAAAAAAATAGGCATACCCCTTTTAACACCAGTTTTAGTGTATAAAATTGTGATATAAGGTGTATACATTTAATGGATTTGTTTTCCTGATGACCTTAATACCAAGTTGTAAAACAAAATACCATAAAGGAACTAAACACGTGAGAACAAAGCTAAGTCGATTGAACAGTTATTTTCCCTAACGTCCAACTCAGAAAACATGAACTTAGCAAAATATATAAATATATACATAAACTGCGACGGAAGCACAAAATCGACACCAAAACATATAGCAAATAGATAAGTAAAAAAGTACCGCCTAGAAACGGCCAGTAATATAAAACTAGTGTTAGTCTTCACCTGAAGAAAAAACATTGTCTAAAACTTACCATGTCTTTATGAGATAATATTCCTCGTTGGTATCTGTCTTTCACCATCAGCCCAACATTTGCTATAATATCTGAAACATATGTGACGTCATGTTTGCCATAAATAACACATACCAAAATAATTTTCCTGATTTCGTTTTTATAAATATGTTTAATTTAGCCACATCAGAAGGGTGAGATTTGGCATCTGTTAAACAGTACTAGATCCCCCCCCCCCAGTACATAACTGAACGTTTACTATTTCTTTGGGTCTTTGTGCTGCATTCCAGAAAACCATGTTGGACCTGAAAAATCATATTAGACTTACTTGGAAATTGTGTTATGTGTCTGTTTTGTCGATTTAAGAAATTAAGGAGACTGAACATACTTTTCTTTTTAATTTTTTTTGTTTCGAAAATACCATGTTTTCCGAGGGAAACCGTCAAAAAAGCAAATGTTGTGTTTTTAAACTCCGCGAGAACACGCTCACAGTGCCATATTGAAAGTGTGTGCAAACCTAGTGGTGTTAGAGCATTGATGTTTTTGACCAGGGGAACCTGTGTTCAAACCCCGTCAGGGACACGGTATTTTTCCAAAGCTATATGTTTCATAAATTTTCTTATGTAAGAAAACTTTCTCAAGAACAGCTCAAAATATTTACGTGAATGAAAAGAATACCATTTATTATTGTTGTTTTTTTCTTTAAACGTGCCGCTTTACCTCCCATGACAACTGTCTGTACGTATTGGCGAATGGGTTTCTAAGACTTTAAGTATCGCGAGAAGGGCGAGCACATATACAGTGGTGTTATGGCTAAAAACCCACTTTTGCACAGTTCGCGCTGATCACTTGTGATTTTTCGCGGCGAAACCACCGCGAAATTTCACCGGCCAAGAGAAAATTTAAACGTTAAATCGGTTAATTTTTTCTCCGCGAAAATCCGATTTTCGCGGTGAAATTCCGCCGTGTTTCGCGGCGAAATTTGTTTTTTAACGTTTACAACAAGTAAGTTAAAATTTCCTATTTCGCCGCGAAACACGGCGAAATACCTGTAAATGTTAACATAATATAATTAATTTTTAATTTAATGACAGCACTATGATTCATCTGTTCCATGTATAGATCGTTATTTACGATTAATATGTACGATTATACATGTATAGAAATGAAAAACGTGCATAACGCGACTTTGCCAATTGTTTTTCGTACGTGGTACGATAGCGGAATCACAGATAGACGAAAATAATCATAACGTAATGTGCCAGCTCGTTGAATCTAACTTTGTTGTTTGTTTGTTTGAATATATGTTTTTCGTCCTAATCAACAGCAATGGTCATGTCGGGACGCTGCCTCCATTTTATGGGACGTGTTTGAAATATAACGATCCCTTTAAGCCAATACTGCTTATATGTATGGATGGGTTTACTTGAAACCATTTTTTCTAGGCAGGCACAGACCTGAGCGGTAAACCAGTAATCAGATGATCAGTCAACAGCTTTTAAGTTTTGCCTGGAGGCACAAGCAGCATATATATTTGTTTAGGTCCCAAAAGGCAGGAGCCAACTAACTTTGTGCCTTGTGTTGTAGCACAAACATTGTCTAAAGGGTAATGCTAAATAAACAGTTAGATTCCTTACCTTATTTTTTGTAAATTTTCCTGAACTACGATAACTTAATTTGAGCTCAACCATGTAAAAACGACAAAACAAAAAGAGGCATATTGACATTTGGGCACCCTATATGAATGCCAGCATAAGACTAGTCGCAATCATATCGATTTATACATTATACTTGCCTTGTAGAAGTACAACTAGCGAAAATCAGTTTAACAGTCAACAGTCCCATGGTGACAACACTTTCAGGGCAATAAATGTATACCGGTTTTGCTCAAGTACGAAGCCCAACGAATATAGGAATCGAACACAGGACATTTAGATTCCGGTCAATACCTTTAATCCACCACTAGGCTTCTGCGCTCAACTTTGTTCTTATTAATCTAATGCGGCATGCGCTCATATTGCCACGGTGCGTACACGGCCCTTACTGTATATATGTGTTCAAAAATAAACTGAAAACTTCATACTGACGTCAGTACTTTGTTTTAAACACAGTATCTTCCCTTTTCTAGTGTATTGCGCCTTGTATACAATGAGGTTTTGTCATTCGATATGCATGTACGTGTTCCAAGCCATCCGTACATGAGGATTTTGAAAGGAATACAACACGCTGTTTAACTTAAAACGGTTAGCAGAAATCTACAATTTCGACACAATTTTGTACATGTACGTTGCTGTATTGCTCGTATTCGACCGAATATCGTATCGACCCGGTGAAGGTTGTATGCGACCAAATGTCGATTCGACTAAATTGATTTCAACGAAACGGCATCCACTTGACGTAATCGAAAATCATTGATGCTTTTAGCAATGCGATTAACCACAGACGATTAAATGTCTAAAACAGAGTTAAAGCCGATTGCTTCATCATGTTGAATCCAAAGACTTGCATTAATATGTGGGTTCAGATCGCAGTGGCATAGTTGTAGTGCATCAGACTCCGAATCGAGAGGTCCTGAGTTCGCTCCGCACTGGCGAAACCGTGTTGTGTCCTTGAGCAAGGCACATTGATTACCCACAGTACTATTTAATACCTAGGAAATGGTAGCTCCGTCCAGACATGACTAAAAAATTGGTGACTGGGACGTCCAGCCTCAATACAAACAAACAAATCTGTGGGCAATTATCCCATGAAAATTGCTAACGCCGCTATGAGCTTTTTTCTGTTAATTAAGCTAGATAATAGGATCTAATATTATCGGGTAAGTCTGATTTATCTGAAAAAGAAGCATGAAAATAAACACACAAAGCCAATAATCAGGGTCTCAGAAACTTCAAAGTACGAATAAAACACGATAATTATACAAAATTGAAAAGAAAACAAAATATTTATACGACTTGAAAAGTAATAGATGCAAACAAATTAAAATTAAATTTAAACAATAAAACTGTTGTGACTGTCGGGACTTAAACGATAATTATACAAAATTGAGACGTAAACAAAATATTGATACAACTTGAAATGATATAAAAACATCCAATTTAAAATATTATTTAAACAACAAAAAAAGTTTGTGACTGTCGTCTTTTTCGCCGCGAAACACCGCGAAACACCGGTCAATTGATTTTTATGCGTAATAACAGGTAAACTTTTTTCGCCGTGTTCCGCCGCGAAATTTCGCCGCGAAATCTGGAATTTCGCGGCGGAATTTCGCGGCGAAATTTCGCGCTGAATTTTATTTTACACACAATTTCGCCGCGAATTTTTACAATTAGCCGTTAACAAATTAGCCGTTAAAACGGCTAATTTGGGTTTTTAGCCATAACACCACTGTACAATGCAAAATTTATCAGTTTTCGTTGTATCCGCCAGTCTCTGGACACAATGAATAGAAGTTAATTTTTGGAATATAGGCATAAGTGGCAACCTTTTGTCAATAATTAACAAGCAAAAACAATCGAAGAAATCAAACGTTGCGGTGATACTGACATGACGTCACAATTTAAGAAGCATGATCAAAACTGATCAAAACTGACAGGTCTACTTAAAGTGGAAAACCGTGCACAAATCATGCTTAAGCCATTGTTTATTTATTAAAACATAGAAAAAAAACAACAACAAAGTTTGGAAACAAATTTTTTTCGTCGAGAAATAAAGACCCTAAGTTTTTGAATTTGACGTTTTTCTCCGGCTTCTACATTATTGCCTTACAGATACGTTTTTACATGGAATTTCCGGGAAAACGGCACCGAGTGTACATGCCTGGTGTTTACAAATATATTTAAATAAAGAGTTTTCGCAACATTCCCTTTCATTACTTGAAAACGTGAGTTTAAACGATGATACTAACGTCAGCGTTATCTCACTAGCATGACGCGTTATGGCTCAACAACATTACTAAGTTGTACTCGCCACGATATTGGCTACATTTGTTTTTCTGAAAATCCACGAAAACCAAGGGACCCGATTTTAAGACAATTTCGATTACATGACGGCACGCTGACGTCATTTTTTCGGCGGTAAAACTTGCACCGCCAAAGCCTAATCGTTTGTCACATAATCAACAGACTGAGATGAAAATGGTAGCTCTAATAGATTTTGCATTCACACCCTTTCTGTATTTCTACGTTGTTCCAGAAGCCTCTTGAAAAGATGACGTTTTAAATACATGTACATCGTATCATGTACCTAAGACCCTGTTCTTGTTATTTAGATGAAATAAATGCCCATCGTTGCTCTAAGATAAGCAAAATTATATGAAATACCAGAAATTGCTCAATTTATTTTACATAGTATATTATATTGGCCTGATCAGAATGCCATAACTTAAAATGTGTATTTGAAAAGGTACAAGTAGGCTAAGATCAGGAAAAGTCTCACAGAGGTGCTTATACCAAAAAAACATATCGTAAGCCGAATGAGCAGCTATTTTCCCAATAGGTGGCCACTCAGTTACCTAAACTTAACTTAAAATATGAAAACATTTTAGGCGCCAACAGCTCACACAGTTTAAAAACCAAGACATAAAACAAAAATAACCACCACAGAAGTATCGCCTTGGAACGATCAGTAACACAAATCTTGTTTCTGGCAAGTAGTCTGACCAATGAATGCATACATATATCTGTTATAACGTATCAAAGGTCAACCGGCACGGTCAAAGATATCGCACTATAACCATGTATTGGAATGTGAAATACCGTATTCGTTCAAATTAGCGCACATGCTCCAATAAGTGCACTCCCCGGTCGTTTCCGGAAACCACATGCATAAGCTTACACTGCGCCAGTAGTATGTTGTTATTTTATACAAATTCTACACAATCATAACGCATTAGGCGCATTTAACGTAACCGCAAATGATCATAAACTACTTTGGAACAATTTGAACACTTAAATGACATCACCTTTGATGGATTTGACATGGTTATTGTAGCATTTTGATGTGTTGTTTTCGTTCGGTGTGCGCTTATTAGAACGATATTTTCTTATCTCAGCCAGCTTTATTTAAGTGCACCTTGTGCTAATTAGAATAATACGATACCCTTATTTTGACCCTCATTTATAAACAACCATCAATGATCTTGGGCGGCATCGTTTTTCATAGTGACATCAAGTCGCATTGTATAGGATTTGATACAAATAACGACCTTCTTTTTCCAATGAATCATGTTTTGCAAAACTCATAAAAGTTTAAATACACTAGGATATTTTATTAATATAAGCTGAAGCTTGAATAAAATATAAAAGAAAAAAAGTATAACAGTAAGGTCCTTTGGGAGCATTGAAAACGTTAAACGTTTGAAAGTATGAGCTATACTGCGCAATGTAGGATAGTTAACCCTTGTCAGTGTCCCTTTATTAACCAGCGGCAATAGACAATTAAAATTTTGAAATAAACTGTAATTTCAAACATTTACACGAGGAAAGTCTAAATCAAAGACACATGCAAAAACGGGGTCAAATAATTAAAACCATGTTTATAAGATAGCTCTAAACGTACATGTTTTATTCTCTGAATATTCTTACTGAAAGAGAAAATATAATCAGCACTATGGATGATGTACTGTGAGACTTTTTAGGGCCGCCACACGGCACAACATCAGCTGCTGTTATAACAAATAAAATACAAAATGTAAGGTGCTTTGTAAGCAGTGTACTTTGCAAGAAAATGATTCAGGATGTTCTTGGAATACAACAAAGAGGTCAATGGTCTACAGTGGGTCATTTCTTGCTCCTGTCTTTGAGACGTTGCAGAGGTACAAATACATTGTGAGACTTTAAAACAAGTAGCCCACTCATCTTATAGTCAGACAGTACAGTCACTGCACAAAAGAAAAGTAATTGTGGTTTTTACGTTTTAATTTATGTGCACGGCGGCCATCTTGGTCATGTAACCTTGGTTTTTAGATACGCATTGGTTCCCCTTTCCTGTAGATGCTTATTATTAAATTTTGCTTTGATTGGTCATGCGGTTACAGAGGAGAAGATGTTTGAATATTATGGTAATGTATATGTATATTTACTCGAGATGGGAACAGATGACCCACAGGAGTACATTTTTCAGAATCATAAATAGTCAGTCCAAATACCCATTTCCTGCAAGATGTTTCCTTTAAATAACATTTTAACTGTTTCACCCATTCAACTTGAATGCATAGGCCTTGGTCAAGGTCATCGCAGGGAAATGTGTTATATATAGATAGTGTAAGTAAAGTCGTCAATGCTGCATGCCAAATTTTATTTGAATCGGACACTGGTCCCTGGGAAGAAGATTTTTATAGCGTTTATACCATATATGGACATGGCGGTCATCTTGGTCATGTGACCTGGATGTTTATATACACATTTATTTTCTTTTTATAGTATGCTTCATATAAAATTTGCGCTGATTGACCGAGCGGTTTCAAAGCAGATGTTTGAATATTATGGTAATATTATACAATTATTTACTTCAACGAGGTTGATATAAGGGTTTATCCACCTGAAAAAGTGATATTCACCGAGGCCGCAGGCTTTTGAGGGTAAAATCTAATTTTATATCCTTATGTTTACCGAAATTGAAGCCAGCCACTGTTTAGTAATATGACTTTTCCACTGTTTCAATAGCTCTCTGTTTTCAAAATTCCCCCTCCGAGTCGGGACCTTACGAATGTTAATGAATGGAAAATCACGTATGATCCGTATAAGAAAGCAGCAGAGATACAGCCTGTGAGGTTTATTCAAATCGTGGTAATGCACACAGACGACATGGATAATTCCGACTGTTCATGTGTTCATTGTATAGTCATACTATGGTAGATGTATTAGCTAATGCCAATTTTGTGACTCATATGATACTTGTAAATCAATGGTATTTTACTAAACTGTAGCCTTTGAATGTGTACCCAGCGTATACGCAATTATATTACGGTACTCTGCAATTCCTGGTTAACAAATTGACTTTATATTGTTCGATATTTCTAGTTGGCGAAATAATATTTCGGGTATATTTAACAATGGTTCGATATTGTTTATTCCAAGGGAAATGTTTAAATGGATATTGTGCCTCTCATCTTTTTTTCCATGTGTATATTGTATGAGCCTTCGCATAAGAAAAAACAACATTTTTTGTTTCAGATCAGGTCGAACAAAAACCAGCCTGTACTGACACAGAAGCAGGCCAGAAGCTTGAAATTTCTGTTTTAAGAAGATGAAGGATAGCGAAAACAACGACGCTGATCAGCTGGTCTGCGCCTTTGTTTTCGTATGTGCAAATTGTTGGTTTTCTGGTGCAGCGGCTCATAATTTATTATAGAGTTCAGTAAATATTCTGTACAAGATAGCAATGTGAATTGAAAGTACAATTTTGGCTTGTTTTTCATAGTAAACTATTATATAATAAGCTTTTATCACTATACAATTACCTTTAGATAGAAGAACTGTGGACTTAGAGTAGAGCAATATCCCAAAACTAAAGAGCAAGAAGAAGAGAGTTGCATTGCAAACGATTCGTCGCCCTAAAGATGGCATTTCTTTTATATCTGAAAATAGTCAAGGTCAAATCATACATGTATTCGTGTGAGAATACTTAATGAGAAAATGTCAAATACATTACGAAAAACATATTTTTCTTAAGTTGTAAAAATTGAAAAAAATGCAGTATTTTTTTATATTTTTCTTATTTGCCGAGGCGGTTCTAATGAGTACCAACAATCTACTCGTATGTTTGGGGGCAAAAAAAAAAAAAAAAGAAGAAAAAAAGATTTACCCCTACATACCCTAGTTTTGCTATATAAAAGTGGGGTTTAAGAGGGTATACGGACATATTTTCCTGATGAAAGCATATTTGAAATGTTAATTATGGCAAAGCATGCGAATCCTGATTACAGTGCAACATCTACAACGTTACGTTACATCATTGTAACATGCAATTATACTTAAAATTAATACGATAAAAGAAGAAAGATTAAATAAAAGATACAACGCATTCGGATAAGGTCGTCAATTTACAAAAAAAAATGCTATTGACAAACGTATGTCAATAGCCACTCCAAACCGAACATATAAGCGTTTAGGCACTGAACAACTATAAAGAGTTTTAAAAATAACTATCAGATAAAAGAGCCTCGTGAAATCTGACATTTGTTGCAGACAATTTGACATACTAAACATGTGAAACTTACCTGCATTTTTACCGGAAAATACCGATGAATTATTGGATTTCCGTAGGCAATAACAGGTAGACCTTACCTGTCCAATTTGGTTACCAATTAACATTAGATTGCTATGGAAAGCAGTTTTTATACAATTATATTATTTTTATTTAAAAAGTTAGAAACAGGATGCTGTTATATCCATATTCTACAATTTATCAGCTTTCCGATGATATAAATTTTATTTGATTTGAGTTTGATCTTTTTGCTTCCCGGGTCGTCGGAAGTGGCATATTGTTACCCTATATCAAACTATTGAGAAAGGGTTAAAACGCGTGTTTCACCATTTTTACGTCTAATTAAACAAAAAAATATTTTATGGAAATTTAGGATGCTGTTATATTTGTAATCTGCACATTCCATACTTTACATACGTATAAGTTTAATGACTCTAGCAATAGTCCTTTTTGCTTCCCTGATACAGGATAATACCAGTTTCAACTCTTTCTGGAAATTATTTTTTGTTCGGAATTTGACTAAGTCCGCAGCATGAATATTACAGGTAACTGTGTTATATCGAAGGGCAATTGGTTGCCACGGGTAATGGAAATATGTGAGAGATTCAAGAAAATACTTTAGTTTAATACACGAAGGGGCCAAAATACTTAACCATAAAAATGCTCAAAATTTTATCTTTGAGATTAAATATTGTATGTCTGCACTTTTAAAAGCTGACATTATGTCCTATACACTTACATTAAAACTGAATATTTCAAGAATTCATGTGCGGTCAATAACGGAGTACAGAATTATACGATATAATTTATCATTATCATTTTGATTATTATGGTTATGTTTGTTATTATTGATATTTTTAATATTTGATCAGGCATTTGAAGATTATAATTATTTTATTTTGATGCCGTAATATCGAAGCGTCATTGGCTGCCTCAGGATAATGAAAGACGCGAGAAGTTCAAGAAATGCTTTAATTTAACCGATGGTTCAAAAATACTTTTCTGTAACAAAATGGTCAAAGCTTTATCTCTGAAATGAAATATTGCTTGTCCGGACAGAAACACTTACGTGTACTTCTTAGTCAAAAATGGATAATTAAAAAAATCATGTGCATTCATGTTATATTTTTAATTATCATTTTATTATAATGAAAATAACTTTTATCACGTATTTTATCGAGATGCCGTAATCCCCAACTAGAAAAGTACACGATCAAACACAAAATTTAAATCCCGCAACCAATTTAAGAAAACAAATTATCCATTTAACGTTTTTCAAGTATTTCACATATATTCAAGTCATCATTGGATAATTACTCGAGTCATGATGACACTGTGCCTTAACTGAGAAAAATCAAAGGTAATGGTTCTTCTTCATTTAACTTCTAAGCATTTCGCCATGAGGTAAAAATCAAATCATAATTATATACTGAGTCGCATGTACTTTCTTTCATTCATTCATTCATTCATTCATTCATTCATTCATTCATTCATTCTTTCTTTCTTTCGTTTTTTCTTTCTTTCTTTCTTTCTTTCTTTCTTTCTTTCTTTCTTTCTTTCTTATATGCGGTATATGAAGTCCTTGATAAAGCACAAATCATTTGAGATATTCTAATAAAAAAGGTCATTATTAAAAAAAAAAATAATCATCTGGGGAATTATACCTATTCTAAAATTTAAAAAAAAGGAAAACAAGACCATGCATCTGCACAAACTGATCATCGATCACCCTTAAAAAATCTCGAAGTAGCTTACTGTTTTAAACAAGTTATAATATCTGGTTGCGTGGAGTATTATCAGCTTTTATATCAAGTTTGCAGTAGGCAAGTTTGCAACATCCTGACAAAATCTAGTTTTACCAAATGTGTACAACAAACGCATAGCTGTGTAGCTTTTGCGCATTCTGATAAATATCATTTATTCGGTGTTGTCTCTCTGAGCAGTATTGAGGAATCTTGTTTCTTGCATATGTCCAACCGCCGACCAGCATTAACTACGCATCTCTTCATCGTTATGTTTGTCGTTTGAAACAAAATGAAAACTCGCTACTCTGGTTGTACATGTTTACTTATATCAGACATGTTCCCAGGCCAGAAAACAGGCTTTCTTGCGCTGAGCCGAATATACATGTATACAGATGAAAGTTTATAACACATTGTTTTTATAATAGACAAACTTCGCACCCCAAGGCAAAGTGAGAAGAGGGGACATCTGCCAGGTGGCACGTGTGACCTAAAAGGGAAAGTTGAAGTATGGACATATTCGACAAAAAATTAAATGCTGGGCCAACATTATTAATAATATCAATGTCTCTCTATAGAGAAACTTTGATAATATTTTCAGCAAAAGAGAGTAAAAATCAAATACATGGGCAGATTTATCAAATAATTGCACATTCTTGACCGCACAACCAGAAGGATAGGCTGATCCTAGTAACTGTTTCCTATGGAAGCAAAGGGCAGTTTTGCCAGACAGTGGCTTTTGTCGGACAGAGGTTTTTAATTCGGACATCCTTGTCATAACAAAAATAATTATTTAGAAAAACACATCGGGTGTTTTATGAATAATAGGAGTAAGCTTAAAATGATCATTTAAATTGATTAAAACCATGAAGACTGCACCTTGAGAAATTCACCATTTTTAATTATCAGGAAAACATGTCCATGAAAAGTATATCCACTTGAACCCCACTTTTATACAGAAAAAAACTGGGGTTTGTAGGGGTATACCTATTTGTGTTATTTTTTGTTCCAAAACATAGATTGTGGGTACTCGTTAGAACCACCTTGTCGAGGCGGTTCTAACGTGTACCAACAATCAATGTTTGGAGCTAGATGATTAAAAATGTAATTCTTTTTCTTATGGAATTTTCATTTTTACAGCTGAAAAAAATTATATATTGCAAGAGCAAGTTTTTGTAATGAGGACTTTTAAATTAATGTTCATTTTCACAAACTGACGTGAAGATATGAGTCGTTACACAGCATATACGAAACATCGGAGGATGTCCGCGTTAGCAGCTCGAATACATTTTCTATGATGCCTTATTTCTAGATGTACATGTACTCTGAGGCCTGGGCATCAATAACACATAAAATTGCCTCTACTAATCCTTTTGGGTATCATACCGATTCAGTCAAATGATCGGGAAGTGTGTTCTTGTACTTTTAGATTAACAAGTAAAAGTTGTCTTATTTTTCATCTTTTTTTCTTGTGCCATGCAGGCATAATTTTCACCATGGTTGTATATCGTCTCTGTATCATGCCACGCAAATGCTGTGACAACGACAAAGACAAAGATTATCAACCACAAGCGCATACAAAGCCGATTTACTAGATGAGATGTTACTTAAGGGGATGCCAATTGTCAAAATCTAATACTTTTATCATTTTTACCTGTATAAAGGAAAATGAAATTTTTATCAAGTTTGCTGGATATTCTTGGTACATTCTTGTATGTGTCATTCAAACATCGAATACAGATTATTTTATGCCCAAAAACTCACCTCTAGATGGCTCAGCAACACGCTTATCAGCATTGTTCAAGTTACTTTCATCCGTCTGGCATTCTGGATAAATTTTTCTTAAAGCTATCGCCATAAACATGTTCTCCAACTTCTTGACTACAATTTTTGAAAGTATTATGAACAAAAAGTCAATATTCTGGGAGGAATTATACTATTTACTGTATCTGCTGTAAACGGTTTTCAGCACATATGATGAATACCATGTTTTCCACAAGAAGAAATAATCTCTGAGTGGATAAACTTTCAAAGATTGTAGTTAGGCTTTTGGAGATAATGTTTATGGTGAAAGCTTTAAGAAAAATTTATCCAGAATGCCAGACGGATGAAAACGGAGTCAAACCAGGAAGTAACTTGAACACTGCTGATAAGCGTGTTGCCGAGCCATCTAGAGCTGAGTTTTTGGGCTTCAAATAATCTGTATTCGATGTTTGAATGACTCATACAAGAATGTTCCAAGAACATCCAGTCTCCTTGGTAAAATTGTCATTTTTCTTTATACAGGTAAAAATTATACAAGTATTAGATTTTGACAATCGGCATCCCCTTAAAACAAAATTACAATTTTTGTATATATGAAGAAACGAAATCCAGATTGAGCCGTTGAGTCCTGTCAGCATGGAAAACGGGCTTACTAAATCTCACCCATAAAGCGAGATTCTCGCTCTGTGCGAGATTCTCGTCCTCTTGGCGCAGGTAAGGAAAATACAGGTAAATTAATTATCAGACAAAACTCTCACATTAGCTACATGTAACCCAATATCGGTGAAACTTCGACGGTCTACAGAGACATAACTTCTTTAACCGCATTAAGCTTATTTGACGGAAATTCTGTGTTATTTCCCATGGCAGTTAGGTGCACAGAAGTTCAGTATGATGTGTCATTTGAAGACCAAACTGTGTAAAAGTTTACTCACAGAATTACACGTACTGCTTGTGTTTCTCTGGTCTATTACCAGGGCTGGAGTCAAATACTTTCAAAAGTATTCAAATACATTACAAGTACTTTCAGTGATGAATGATTACAATTACATTACAATTACCAGACCATAAGGAATGTAATGATTACAATTACAATTATTTAGAAAAGTTATGATTACAATTACAATTGCTTTTCAAATAGAATGTTGGACGACGATAGACGCTGGCTCATGGGTATTCTATAATCTCATCCTGTGAGCTTTCAGCTAGGGAGAGCTTTTACAGTAGTGCTGTTATAATACTGGTTTTCAAAACCATACAAAGTATGTACAAGATTAAAAGTGTAGTGCTTTAGATAAAAACTAGAATTTGTTTTCTATGTGAAAACTGATGTCTCCCTCCTTTCTACGTGCATGTCCAAAATATGCAAGCAAGAGTTATAGTTCTTGTGCATCACATATCCTGTCATTCTGTTTTATAAGTGTACCAAGTTTCATTGAAATATCTCTTACGGTTTTCAAGTTATAGAGTGGGCACGAAATTGTATGGAAAATAATCAAAGGGAAATAACTCCAAAGATATGAAAGCAAGAGTAATGATTCTTGTGCATGACACATCGTCTCATCATGCTTTATAAGTGTACCATGTTTCACTGCAACATCTCTAATGGTTTTTGAGCTATAGGGCAGACACAAAATTGTATGAAAAAAATCAAGCTAGAGTTATGGTTCTTGTGCATGACACATCGTCTCATCGTGGTTTACAAGTGTACCAAGTTTCATTGAAAAATCTTTAACGGTTTTCAAGTTATAGAGTGGACACGAAATTGTATGGAAAATAATCAAAGGGAAATAACTCAAAAAATACTCAAGCCAGAGTTATGGTTCTTGTGCATGACACATCGTCTCATCGTGCTTAATAAGTGTACCAAGTTTTATTGAAAAATCTTAAATGGTTTTCAAGTTATAGTGCGGACACGAAATTGTATCGAAAATAATCAAAGGGAAATAACTCCAAAAATACTCAAGCTAGAGTTATGGTTCTTGTACATGACACATCGTCTCATTGTGGTTTACAAGTGTACCAAGTTTCATTGAAAAATCTTTAAAGGTTTCCAAGTTATAGAGCGGACACGATTTGTGACGGACAGACGGACAGACAGACAGACGGACGGACAGACGCATGGGGAAAAACAATATGTCTCCCGACCCTGTCGGGGGAGACATAATGACCAATGTGATGTGGAATGTGATTGTCCTCCCTGATATCCATGACACACAGTTCTTTCATTTGGCTTTAACATTTCCAGTTGTGACAGGAGGAATTTCAAAATGGCTTAAAACTGGTGCAGCCATTTCAAATTGAGTGGAATGAGTGCCTTGATACAAATTAACATTTACATCTCACTATAACATAAACTGTTATTTAGAAACTAGCCATTTCACAAGAAAATCCATTTGTCATAATTGTGACAAAGCTCAATGGTATATACTAACAACAAGTAGCAATTAGGATGCCCACAGGTACTTTTCACATGAGCTGACTATTTTAATCTCTAACAAAAGATTTTTACACCTTTGTGATGTAGGGCAAGGTACAGAAAAATGTCATTTTAACCACGAAATCTTGTTTAGTTTTGCTCTTGATTTTTGTAATCTCTATAACCTGTAGACCATTTGGGTTCTAACTTCAGAACTGCATAAGTCATTCATCATGCAGAACACTCAAATGCTACACTTGAGATTCAGGTAAAAAACAAACAGATAAGAACACATTTTTAATGTTCTGGCCAACTTAATGAATTAACCTGTGAAATCAGCTATGCATGAAGACATGAGTAGAACTTATCATTGTTTGTCCAATTTCTTTAAAACCCCCAGCAAATAAAGGGGAAATTCTATGAGCTGTCAATGTTAACTTTACTGAGGCAAAAATACAACATCATTTTCCAGAATTTCCTATAGTAGGATTTATTTATTTATTTTTATTATTTTTTTCTAATGCATCTGGCATCTAAAACATCTGATTTCGGCAAGTGACAAAATGTTTTAAATTTGTTTTTATTGAATATCATTGTAACCAAGTCTTAATAGCAGCTACCGTGTTGGGAATGGGAAAGATTTAGTCATTTTGCTCTTCACGCATGTTTTATTTTTTTGTAATGTTTTCTGATCTCTGTTGTGAATGTCTGTGTTGGGATTTTAAATTTGATTGTACAATTGCTGTGCCTTCATACTTGCTTTACTTATCTTTTGATTCTCAAATTTCACTATCTGTACCATTTAGTTTCTAGTTTTGGCTCAACTTTACCTATCTGTACCATTTAGTTTCTAGCTTTGGCTCAACTTTACCTATCTGTACCATTTAGTTGTGGCTTAATTGCAGTGGGAAAAGTAAAATGTATTTGAAAGTATTTGAAAGTAGTTATAATTACAACTGAGAAAATTTTCAGTAATTTTGAGCCAATTCTTGATTACAATTTCTTATGATTACTTTGAAAATTGTATTTAATTACAGTTGATTACAATTACTGATTACAATTACTACAGCCCTGTCTATTACATGTATATGTACCAACTATACTGCTATATTGTATTTCCTTCGAATTCAGAGCACACAGTAGTCTGATATAATATCATTCACAATCTAATGAAATTTAAACACCTTTATACAAATCAAATCAATTTGAAAACTATTGTTTAAATATTCCAATTACATCACATCGCTCCGTAACAAATCGATATGATTTAAAAATATGCAATTAGGCCTACAAATGCTCTGTTTAATGTTAAGAAAGTTTCAGACATTAGTGCGTTGAATAATTGTCCATGGTTTCTGAACTACAAAAATCATTGAAATGTTTGAATCAGGAAGTAACTTAATACTACAGAGTTGAAACGACTTTAAGTGTAAGTGAAACCAAAATTGCAAAACTGATCAATGAGAACAAAAAGACACAAATGGTAAAAAGAAGAAAATACATATTTTGATGAAATTAACTCATATAAGTCTGGCGTCCCTTTTGTGGGACATAGGCAAAAAGTATAGCCCCAGATGTGACGCCGCAGAACGCAGCGTCCCATCTGGGGCTATTCTGTTTGCACGGAGAAATTTCATCGACAAATTAGATGAAAAATAAAAAGCATTCCTAACACCCCTAAAAATGAAAGTGGACTAACCCAAATGATTACGATGTGAGAATCCATTTGTCAAATGAGGGGACACAAAAGATTCATTAATCAGTGCACTGATTACTGCTGAACATTAAAAAAAATTCAACACACGTCATCTTGCACGCCAAGTGCTCGTACTGTTACCATTCGACATTGCACTACCTTTGTTTTTGGCAGCAGCGAAACAAAAAGAACAACCAAAAATGATTATAATAAAATATATAAAAAATAAATAAACAAGCAGACCAAGGACAACGATCGTTCACCTGAGAGTCAACAAGTACAGTCACTGGACAAAGTGGTTAGGGTTTTTACCAGATATGGGCATGGCGGCCATCTTGTTCATGTGAGCTTACATCAAGTACTTACATCAAAAAAATAACTATTCTCTGAATTGTTTATTCTCTTGTCCACCATTTGGGTTCACTTGAAAAAATCATCATACAAGGTCAGTGTCCTATTATAAACCACGGTGATGGGCCATATTTAATCCCAAGGGCATGATTGGCAGGATCTATAAAGAGCTCCATATGCCATTGTTGCTTACCAACTATACAAGCTTTGGCTCTCGCGGTTTCAGAGAAGAAGATCTTATCACGTATTTCTATCATAAGCATATGGAAGATAATGACGCACAGTCACGGTTGACAGGTTTTATAAAGAAGACCACTCTACATTGCTACACATAAAATAGCGTCGCACATAGTCTGACATGACCAAAGTGTATACCGACTTTGGTTAGAGGATGTTTTTCCCTCTGTAACTCAATGGGAGCTTATTACCCCGGGGTGTGGTCATTCTTGACTCCATTGGCATGATTCGCAGTATTTATGTAAAACTCTACATACATGTAACAATGCTGCATACCAAATATAGAAGCTTTGGTTCTTGTGGTTTCAGAGACGAAGATTCTTTCAGACATGTGTTCACATTATAAGCCTATGACAGATTATGACGCCCCCGGGGCGGGGCATTTATGGGCCCCAGGGACACCGTTGGTGGGATTTATAAAGAGACCCACTATACATTGCTACACACAAAATTTGAAAGCTCTGGTCTTTGTGGTTTCAGAGAAGAAAGGTACAAGTGGGCAAAGATATCAGAAAAAGATTCCCACTCCAAAAACCAAGGTGGGAAAAAACTAAATTGACAATCAGGTACTTATACCATGAAAATATATCGTAAGCCGAACGAGCAGCTATTTCCCAATAGGTGGCCACTCAGTTACCTTAACTTAACTAAAAATATGAATGTATACATAAGGTGCCAACAGCACAAAAATTCTAAACTTCAAGACGTAAAACAAAAAGAACCACCACAGAAGTATCGCCTTGGAACGATCAGTAATATAAAATAACTGACGGGCTTAAATCGATTGTACATGGCCATAACCTCACCCTCAGCTTATGCAATGGTTCATAACATTTATTAGTTAGTTTTCCGGTCCTCGTGGTAAACCTCTAACTAGTCAATGAATCATCAAGAACTAACATATAAATCATGATAAACATCCTGATAAATAAACAACGAGAACTCAACAGATTCAGTAAGCTGCCCGACGATGGAGATCCCTGGGCGCCGAATAACTTACTAACTCTGGAGCAAAAGAAAAACACTAGTTGGACCCCGGTGGGCCAAGCAACAGACAAGAAGCACCGGCACCAACCAACTAAAATGAATAGCTTTAAGTCGGGGCCATCATAGAGGCTGACGCCCGACCCACCGGCGTGTAATTAAAGAAGGCAGCATAGTTATCAAGCATGATTGGGTTAAAAACAAAGCATGCAGACTGTCGCATAACATTCAAGTTATAACCTATACGTCTGTAACTTGTAATGATTTTTCTGAACTGAAAAGTAAAATAACTCCTTCCTATAAGTTTCTTAAATTTGTAAACCAAGTCACCATAAAATTCTGGTTCCGAAAGGCCCCATTAAACCGAACATCATATTTGGAAATCAATTCATAGTGTCTACGATAAAATTTAGAAAATGTTTTTTCGAAGTTTATTATACTGATAGCCCTGTTCGAGAAGTTTCGCCGTTAAACATCTACATGTATTTCGAGAGCGCTGAAGTCCGTAACATGATTACAGACTCTAGCAAACCTTATAAACTGCGAAACGTATACACCATAAGAAGCACGACGAGGATCGTCACCATCCAAAAACGGAAAATTTACAATATCAAAATCAAATTCATCGCGCTTATCATTAATTTTATAAGAAACAAATCCATTTGCAACAGAAAGATGTAAACCTAAAAAGGGGACTTCGGTATCTGAGATATGGGCTTTGTTCAACTGTAGTTCAGATGCATAAATTTGATTGACCATATCTTCAAAATAAGGGTTGTCAATGTTCAAAAGGTCATCGCGGTGCCCAGAAGTGGAATTAAAAGCCTCGATAACATCAGCTTGATAGTCATGGTTAAGACAGTCCATGAAATCTCTTTCGTAGCAGCATAAAAATAAATCAGCTATGAGAGGTGCGCAATTTGTACCCATCGGAATTCCACCAATTTGTCTGTATAACTTTGTCCCAAATCTAATATAAATATTATCCAGGAGATAGGATAAGGCGTCGCACATAGTCAGACATGACCAAAGTGTATACCGACGTTGGTTAGAGGATGTTTTTCCCTCTGTAACTCAATGGGAGCTTATGACCCCGGGGTGGGGTCATTCTTGACTCCATTGGCATGGTTCGCAGTATTTATGTAAAACTCTACATACATGTAACAATGCTGAATACCAAATATAGAAGCTTTGCCTCTTGTTGTTTCAGAGGACCCAATGGGCACGGTTGGCAGGATTTATTTGGAGTGTTTCAAATATATTGTACGTTAAGAATCATCTTCATAACAGTATTTTGATTATTTGGCCCCTTTGGGAATACAAGTCTTTCATTTAGACTACACCGATGTAATTTTTTGAAATTGCAGCAAAAAATGTCTGGCTTTCGCTGCCAGTTTTGTAAAGGGTCACTGACGAAGGTTCATTACCCAAAATTGTACAATATGGCCCATCTTCTCGCTTTAAATGTTTTACTGCTTCCAAAGGATCTAACAATTATTTTTATTTATAAAGACGACCACTATACATTGCTCCAAACAAAATATGAAAGCTGTGGGCCTTGTGGTTTCTGAGAATGTTTTTCCTTTGTAAGTCTATGGGAGCTATCTGTTGCCATTTAAGCCAGAGTTCTTATATCCGACCTGACCCAAAAGCTGATGCAACCTTTTCCCCCAACCAACTGATGCTTCTGATTAGATTTGCTTGCAATTGGCTGACTATTTGCGGATATATTTGTATTTGAAAATGTGAACGCACGCACGGACGAATGCACGGATGACGGTTCGACTACCATACTTTAAGCTCACCTTGTGAGCATTCGGCTCAGTTAAGCCAAAAATATATAAAAAAAAATAAATAAAAACTAAAAAAAAATAAATAAAATAAAACCGTTACGACTCATTACGAAAACGTTGCACGAAAACGTTGCAGCATACAGAAATTGTTAGGGCTGTTCAGTTAATAAGTAATAGCTCTGTCACACATTCACATAACAGCGGCGTGTCCTCGCGTACCTACAATAATTTCGATACGCCGAGGTGTGAGCCGTATTTTGTTCAAGTAACGTATGTACCACGTATGTGTGACGTTCCTGCTACGTTTCCGTGGTGTATCAGTGACGTATCTGTATTCGTATTGAATTTCACTTTCGTATGTATGGCGTATCAAAGCGTATGTGCTACGTACGTGTGACGTACATGTATGTATGGCGTATAAAGTGTACACGTGACGTATCTACGGCGTATGTACTACGTCCCATTCTTATCTGCGGCATATCCGTTCTGAACCAATTGTTTTAATACCTATGAGAACAAACGGTTGTGTTCACTTTGTTCATGCAATTCGCACATTACAGTTATCAATTATCGGAGGTCGAAGATGTCATCGGAGAAATCTAGATAATCAAGATTTACACCGAAGAAAAAACTGAAGATGGGCGGGGAAACAACTCCAAGCTCCCGATCCTGGTCGTAAGGCGACATGAACAAATACAGAGGCTACACCAAGCGTGGCCCTAAAAGAACCCCTGCACGACATCCCGAACCGTAAAAAACATCTGATCCGTGACTTCGGAAAAACGAAAATATTTATATAGAGGCATTAAGATTCTCTTAGAATGCCCAAATATATTCTTCTTACTCCTAATACGTCACACACACTCCACAGCAGCGATACGTACGCAACAAATACGTAGCAAATACGCCATTGATACACGAGATACGCCACACGTACGTCGCTGATACGCCGTAGATACGAAAAGAGACCAGGATACGCCACACATACGTCACACATACGTAGCAGATACGAAAGGTACGCTGTACATACGTCACGGTTACGGGGCATGTTAACCGCGACGTACGTGTGGCGTATCAGGAGTGTGACTTGTACGGCGTATCGGACCTGCCACTTAGGTGCTACGACATTTGTAAGTGCACACATAAAAAACGTAGCACCTCGGCGTATGAGCTACGTATCGAAGAGTACGAGCTACGTATGCTCACGTATGTTCGACGTACGCTTGACGTACATTTCGTATCTTGATACTACGAAATTGTCAATAATAACTTATGTAGGGATCCTGCTTTACAACAAAAAATAATATGAAACATTCATTTCGCTTGGCTGTGAGGGTTTCAACGCATTTATCACAAGAGGGCTTGGATACATTGAATAAAATATAAAAGCTTGATCCTTTGGAAGCAGTGACGTATGAAGTATGAATTGCAGATCTTTTGTCTCAATGCAATAACTGTCACTAATGCCCGGTTATTATGTCATAGCCGAGCATTAATGGTCGTAGCAGTCCTGGGACACAATAACAGAAAATGGGCAACCTATTAAAAATATCATTACGAAAACACGCCCATGTAATAAACATTTTTTTTTCTAAAATTGTAAAAATTTGAAAATTTTCAGTAGAAAATTTTTGATATTTCTTATTGTTGCTAAAACATAGATTGTGGGTACAAGTTAAAACGGCCTTGGCAAGGCGGTTCTAACGAGTACCCACAATCTATGTTTTGGAGCAAAAATAAGAAAAATAGGTATAACCCTGCAAGCTCCATTTTCACTATACATAAGTGGGGTTTAAAGGGGCACTTATTGTATGGACATGTTATCTTGATGGTATTTGCCGAAAGAGCCACGTATTAATGATATTATTGACCTGGAATGACGTCATAGCCGGTCAAACATGGCCGTTAAACAGCTCTGTGTCACAAAACTGCCAGACAGTTGCGCCTATTACCATACAGCCAATAAAACATTACAAAAACTTGCCCATGCAATATACAGAGATTTTTTTAGCTTTAAAAACTGAAAACTTTCAGCTGAAAAATTTTGACATTTTTCTTATTTTTGCTCAAAACATAGACTGTGGGTGCTCGTTAGAACGGTTCTAACGAGTACCCACAAACTATGTTTTGGAGCAAAAATAAGAAAAATATGTATACCCCTGCATACCCCAGTTTTACTATATAAAAGTGGGGTTCAAGGGGGTGTACATTGCACGGACATGTTTTCCTGATGATGCCACATAAGTTGAATGCATTTCTTTTTAATTTCTTCATTCCTTTCGTGTCAAAATGGTAAAAGGAAGCAGAAATATTCTTCAATGGGATGCAGTACGATCAACCGGAAATCCAATTGGCATTAGGGGAAATGTTTCAATTTAGATTCAGTTTGGATTAATATACGTATAGGGCACGGCTATTAATATATGCCTATAAAAATAGCACATTCAGTTAGTAATTTCGAAACAAAACATTCTACTCACACTTGTTTTAGTAACACAATCCTCAACATTGTTTTGATCAGTTTCTTAATTTGTTAAGTAATCGTATTTTGAAAATGTAGTCCGCAGTACAATAAAATGAACGTATCTTTTTAATGCAGCAACAAACCAGGTCAGCGTGTTTGCTGTTTGATGTGATATTTCTGAATAAGATTTACCAGGTACACATATCAGTTTGATACAGATTACATAATCTTGTAATGTATCCAAACGAATGTAAAACAAACACTGGTTGTGTAGTTCTGTACCAAACTCCATTCAATACAACACCATGTACATGCAACTATTACATTGTGATGCATACACGGCACGCACGACCTGTTCGATGTTTTCTGATTTTATGTGTGGTATTTCTGAGTTTAGATTCTGCAGCTGATGCATGGACCAGTTTGGATCAGTTTTGAACCTTCAATAGTCCAATATTGTCAATACAGGGCTCGGTTATACACAACTTAAGTGTCAAATATCGTTCTCATTACGAAAACAACCCCTTGTATAATATACAGCACTTTTTTGTCAGCTGTAAAAATCGAACATTCCCATTAGATTTTTTTTTTAATTATTTTGGCTCAAAACATTGATTGTGGGTACACGTTAGAACCGCCAACCCGAGAATCAAAATGTAGAAAAATGTTATACTCCTGTATATCCCCCCTTACTATATAAAACGGGGGTCTAAGGGGTATACTTTACATGGACAGATGTGGTAAAAAGTCTCCCCGTACATCATCCATAGTGCAGATTATATTTTTCTTTCGGTCCTTTGAGATCAGTTAGGATATTCAGAGTGTTCAAAACACTTACGTTTAGAAACATACTTCTAAGCAATGTTTTAATCGTTTGACCCCGTTTAGGAATGTGTCTTTGATTTAAACTTCTCGTATAAATTCTCGAAATTACAGCGCAATAGTCTGGCGTTCGTTACCTGTTTAAAAATGGCTACTGATGAGGGTTCATTACCCGACATTGCACAACATAGTCCATACTGACTCTCTTTGAAATTTTTTACTGTTTCCAAAGGATCAAAACTTTATATTTTATTTGCTGTTTCTGCAGCTGGCGTTGTGCCGTGTGGTGGCCCTAAAAAGTCTCCCCGTACATCATCCATAGTGCCATAGTGCAGATTATATTTTCTTTCGGTCCTTTGAGATCAGTAAGGGTATTCAGAGTGTTCAAAACACTTACGTTTAGAAACATACTTCTAAACAATGTTTTAATCGTTTGACCCCGTTTAGGAATGTGTCTTTGATTTAAACTTCTCGTATAAATTCTCGAAATTACAGCGCAATAGGCTGGCATTCGTTGCCTGTTTAAAAAGGGTTACTAATGAGCGCTCATTACCCGAAATTGCGCAAAATAGTCCATACTACATGTATCTCTCTATGAATATTTTTACTGCTTCCAAAGGATAAAAGCTTTATATTTTATTTGCTATTACTGCAGCTGGCCTTGTGTCGTGTGGCGGCCCTAAAAGTCTCCCCGTACATTATCCATAGTGCGGATATTTTTCTTTCGGTCCTTTGAGATCAGTAAGGATATTCAGAGTGTTCAAAACACTTACGTTTAGAAACATACTTCTAAGCAATATTTTAATCGTTTGATCCCGTTAAGGAATGTGTGTTCGATTTAAACTTCTCGTATAAATTCTCGAAATTACAGCGCAATAATCTGGCGTTCGTTGCCTGTTTAAAAAGGGCTACTGATGAGGGTTCATTATTTGTTTGTTCTTGATGATTCATTGACTAGTTAGAGATTCACCACGAGGACCGAAGAACTAACTAAATGTTATGAACCACTGCAGAAGCTGAGGGTGAGGTTATGGCCATGTAAAATCGATTTAAACCCGCCAGTAACTTTGTGTTACTGATCGTTCCAAGTCGATACTTCTGTGGTGGTTCTTTTTTTTTTATGTCTTGGTGTTTAAAATATTTTTGTGCTGTTGGCGCATTGTGTGTGTTTTCATATTTTTAGTAAAGTTAAGGTAACTGAGTGGCCGCCTATTGGGAAAATAGCTGCTCATTCTGCTTACGAAATGTTTTCATGGTATAAGTACCTGATTGTTGGTTTGGTTTTTTCCCGCCTCGGTGTTTGGAGTGGGAATCTTTTTCTGCGCCTTTTCCTGATCTTTGCCTACTTGTACCTTTTCATTACCCGAAATTGCGCAATATAGTCCATATCTCTCTTTGAATATTTTTACTGCTTCCAAAGGATCAAACCTTTATATTTTATTCATTACGTTGTAATAGTCTGTTTAAAATATGTAAACCTACATACACTGGTTTTACAAACATATTTTAGATGCAATACTTATTTATTTATCGATTTATTTATTTAGTATAAGGTACAAGTATGCAATGATCAGGAACTGGTGTAATGAGAAACAAAGTTTCACCCTAAAAACCGAGGTCGGAAGCCCCAAATCGACAACCAGGTACCTCTGATACAAAGAGAACATCTCGTAAGCTGAATGATAAATAAAATATAAAGGTTTGGTCCTTTGGAAACTGTAAAAACATTCAAAGGGAGATAGTATGGACTATTTTGCGCAATTTCGTGTAATGAAAATGTACAAGTAGGCAAAGATCAGGAAAAGGCGCAATCAGAAAAAGATTCCCACTCCAAAAAACGAGGTGGGAAAAAACCAAACTAACAATCAGGTACTTATACCATGAAACATATCGTAAGCCGAATGAGCAGCTATTTTCCCAACAGGTGGCCACTCAGTTACCTTAACTTAACTAAAAATATGAAAACATACATAAGGCGCCAACAGCACAAAAAAAAAATAAACACCAAGACATAAAACAAAAAGAACCACCACAGAAGTATCGACTTGGAACGATCAGTAACACAATGTTACTGGCGGGCTTAAACCGATTTTACAGGTACCTAACCTCACCCTCAGCTTCTGCAGTGTTTCATAACATTTAGTTAGTTATTCGGTCCTTGTGGTGAATCTCTAACTAGTCAATGAATCATCAAGAACAAACAAATAAATCATGATAAACATCCTGATGAATCAAAAACAAGGACTCACAGATTGAGTAAGCTGCCCGACGATGGAGATCCCTGGGCGCCGAATAACCTACTAACTCCGGAGCAAAAGAAAAACACCAGTTGGACTCCGGTGGGCCAAGCAACAGACAAGAAGCTCCGGCCCCAATCAGTAGCCCTTCCCAAATCGGCAACGAACGCCAGGCTAATGTGCTGCAATTTCGAGAATGTATACGAGAAGGATACATGGTTCTTTTTGTTTTATGTCTTGGTGTTTAAAATTTTTTTGTGCTGTTGGCGCCTTATGTATGTTTTCATATTTTAGTTAAGGTAACTGAGTAGCCACCTATTGGGAAAATAGCTGCTCATTCGGCTTACGATATGTTTCATGGTATAAGTACCTGATTGTTAGTTTGGTTTTTTCCCACCTCGGTTTTGGAGTGGGAATCTTTTTTCTGATTGCGTCTTTTCTTGATCTTTGCCTACTTGTACCTTTTTAACCAGAGACACATTCCTAAACGGGGTGAAACCATCGAAACATTGCTTAGATGCATGCTTCTAAACGTAAGTGTTTGAACACACTGACTATCTTTTATTATTGATCTCAAAGGACCGAAAGAAAAATATAATCTGCATTATGGAAGATGTACGGGGAGACTTTTTATGGCTGCCACACGGCACAACGCCAGCTACAGTAATTACAAATAAAATATAAGGGCTTGATCCTTTGTGAACAGTAAAACATTCAAAGGGAGATAGTATGGACTATATTGCGCTATATTGTGAATACGTTTTAACCAAAAGGTGGTCACTCAGTGACTCGGTACTCGAATTTTAAGGTGAATACGCACATAAAAGGTGCAAGAATAATAAACATTCGACATAAATCAAATAGAACCACAACATAATTACGGCATTAGAACGGTCAGTTTTATATAACTACTGGGTGGGTTTTACGGAATCCGAACCTCACCGCAGCTTCTGAGGAGGATCAAAAGATTAAGTTAGTTTTTCGACCCTTATGGGAATCTCTAACCACAAGTAGAGTGTATTAAAATAGTTAATAATAAATCATCGTAACCGCCATAATAAACCGAGAACGATGATACTACAGATACAATACACTGCAGGGCAACTGGAGCCCCTGTAAAGCAAAACAGTACCACTGAAAATCTTGAGCAAAAGAGACACCGTTAACCCCCGGAATTCCATTCCCAACTAATTGAAATGAATAGCTTAAAGTCGGAGCTATCATTGAGAAAGGCGCCTGACCCATCGGCATGCAGATACATAAGGAAACAAAGAACTCGTGAAACACTATTCTTGGTTATAATAAATGAACGAAATATGAGATTAACATTGCAAACTCATTGAGATTCAAACACGCGTATGTTATTGTTTCTTCACAAAGCGAAGATATTTTTTAAAAACAAAGTAAACCTACTTTGTTTAGATTAAAATATTGGATGCGAACAGAATGAGTAAATTAGATGTTTACATTGGACATAATATTGCGAAACCACTTAGAAAATGTTGATTTTCTCAATTCTGCATCAGTCCGATGTAATGCGGGTGCAATTATAGTTTTCCACGCGCAATTAGGCAGGTTTGTTCAAATTCAAGTCATTCATTATCGTTTACAAAGCAAATAGCAACGAACATTATTCAGATGGTGTTTCACGTACGATTGTAAAGTAAAAACGGAAATTCCAGATATGGAAATAGACAGAATTAAAATCCTTTCCCAGACTCCCATGCAAAGTGAAAAATAAAATTCCTATCAATTTCATAAGATATACTGATTAAAAAAAATATGCTTTCAATTCCAGTCATATCTCCTGCAATATTCCTTCCATGACAATAATCTTTATATCGAATTAATCCGTCTTCAATGTCAACTGTTAGGTTAAAATAACACAGATTGATTGTCCCATCTTCAAGAAGCAGCGTGTCAAATGATAGAAGGGTCAAAAACCAAAATCATACATAACGTGTCAACGTAAAATCGCGTGTTTCAAATAATACTCCATGTGTCTCGGATTGAAACGTTAGCGGGTTTGTAAGTCATAGTTGCCGCCATTGACCGCTGGTGAAAATGTGTCATGGTAATTTTAGGATCGCGTCTCGGCACAGGTACCTTACGTCGCTCTTACTTGAGCGCATCGACAGTGCCTCTACTGTGCATGTACATCCTCTAGAAGCTGTACGTGGTAGACAGTAATGCAACATCAATCAATCAACCATAAATCCCTTGGAACACGTGTTTCTGTCGTTCCGACTGTCAACAGTTAAGTCTCTAGCGCACATTTTGTCGTTAACGAGATATTAACACTGTATAAAATTTATATCGGTTGTCTTTCGGTTTTTATCAGTGAGCTCAGTTTTATTTTTGTTTGTTATTACTGCAGCTGGTGTTGTGCCGTGTGGCGGCCGTAAAAAGTCTCCCCGTATATCATCCATAGTGCAGATTATATTTTCCTTTTGCTCCTTTGAGATCAGCGAGGGTATTCTGAGAAATCAGAAATTTATTATCGGTTAAGATTCATTTTCTAACCAACATTTAATTCATGTATATTTTACCTCATTTGGATAATACTAGTCTTATATCGACAACCCTGTTGAAAGTTGCAAAATTACAGATATTCTCTTTGGCTCCATGTTGCCAAATCAAAAGGGTCACTGACGAAGCTTACGTAGCCGTAGCCGAAACCGCGGTATGACCCACCCCCTTCTCATTTATATGCTCACTGCTCTTTAAGGATCTCAGTTTATTTTTATTTGTTATTACTGCAGCTGGTGTTGTGCCGTGGGGCGGCCGTAAAAAGTCTCCCCGTACATCATACATAGTGCAGATTATATTTTCTTTTTGTTCCTTTGGGATCAGCGAGGGTATTCTGAAAAATCAGAAATTTATTATCGGTTAAGATTCATTTTCTAACCAACATTTAGTTCATGTATATCTGACCTCATTTGGATAATACTAGTATTGTATCGACTACCCTGTTGAAAATTGCAAAATTACAGTTATTCTCTTTGGCTCCATGTTGCCAAAACTAAAGGGTTACTGGCGAAGCTTAAGTGGCCGAAACCGCGGTATGACCCATCCCCCTTCTCATTAATATGCTCACTGCTCTTAAAGGATCTCAGTTTTATTTTTATTTAGTCGACACGTAAACGCACCATACAATCAACGGCTTTTCAGTGTTGAGCATCAACGTCAGATAAATTTTAAAAGTCTATCATTAGGTCGTCTTAGAGGATGTATGTCCATCATTCATACATACATGTTGGAAAAATAAAAAAAGAAATGGCGGCCCTAAAAAGTCTCCCCGTACATCATCCATAGTGCAGGTTATATTTTCTTTTTGGTCCTTTGAGATCAGCGAGGAGCGGTATGGCCCATTCCCTTTCTCATTAATGTTTTCACTGCTCTTAAAGAATCTTAGTTTTAATTTTATTTGCTATTACTGCAGCTGGTGTTGTGCCGTGTGGCGGCCCTAAAAAGTCTACCCGTACATCATCCATAGTGCAGGTTATATTTTCTTTTTGGTCCTTTCAGATCAGCGAGGATATTCTGAGAAATCAAAAATTTATAATCGGTTAAGAATCATTTTCTAACCAATATTTAACTTATTTGGTCCTATTTAGATAATACTAGTCTTTGTATCGACTACCCTGTTGAAAGTTGAAAAATTATAGTAATTCTCTTTGGCTCCATGTTGCCAAATCTTAAGGGTCACTGACGAGACTTTAATAGTCGAAACCGCGGTATGGCCCATTCCCTTTCTCATTAATGTTTTCACTGCTCTTAAAGGACCTTAGTTTTAATTTTATTATACGAGGGTCATTCAGTAAGTAATGCAATATTGACTACAATTTTTTGTGTGAACACGTTATTAAAGTTTGATTTAGTTTTCTTGAAACATAAATTCAATTTGTCCTTTGAGAGACAGTTCAACACCAAGTCACATGCTCGGCTTCCTGTTGCCTAGCAACAATAGAACACTTGGAAAAGGCACTTGGTCACGACTCTTAAAACCGTTGCCATGGTGACAGGAAAACCAAATTAAACATATTCACTTTATTTTCTCATACCAAACTTAATACCGTTGTGTTTAGTGTTCAAGATAATGTAATCTGATTGATATATTACAAATGACACCCAACGAAATTTGAAAAATTGACTAAAATTTCTCGATCGAAGGGTGGAAAATGGGGGTAGAGATACAATTGCTGCTACAATTTGATATCTGGTTTGTTTAATCGAACATTTATATGCCTTTTTGTTTTTGCTAGTGACGCTTTTTAAACTACTTGCTATAAAATGCAATTCTCAAATAACACATTTGGTTGCCTAGCAACCAAAATTTATGGAAAATGTATAAAACCGAAATTGCATAGGTTCTGGCGTTGCTAAGCAACAGATGACACGCGTGGGACTGTATGAATATTGCAGTTGCCTAGAAAGTTCTGGCTAAGGTGACATTACACCAACATGTAAATAGTTAGCTATTTAAAACACCATCAAAGAAATACCAAAGCAATATGTTTATTTATTTGATTTTAGAAAAGTGGTTTTCGCGGCAACGACACCTTTGCTGCCATTCTATGGTTGCTAAGCAACATAACGTATTTGGTCGGATTTAGTTGATGTGTATTTTCCTGAATGCAGATTGAATCAAACTTTCAGAAGTTAAAACATTACCTCTGTCAGATAAAAATACACAAAAATATGTTACATATTGCAATACTTTTTGAATGACCTACGTATGTGATTAGATGGAATTTTTTTTATCTAAAGCAGTGCAATCGCAAATATATATCGCAGTTAAACGACGTGAAAGTAATGGAGGCCGTATGTCTGTTTTACGGGGTGGGTCCTTGGGAAAATAGCTGCTCATTCGGCTTACGAAATGTTTTCATGGTATTAGTACCTTATTGTTATTTTTTTCCCACCTCGGTTTTTGGAGTGGGGATCTGTCCTTATCATTTTACTGCCGCGAAGTTTAAAAATGACAAGTGTTTGGCACAAAATTTAATTATAATGGTTAACGTTTAAATTGGCATTTGGTGACATCTAATGAGTATCCACAAAACTATGTTTAACAATACAGCTCAGTTTCAAAAATAGCATACCCCTGCAATGTCGCAAAATAAAAATTGACCCCTTCACCTTCATTGCATCGACCATTGCTTGATGGCTACAAACCTGGTACTAATGTAATTTCTGCATTTTGTGCATATGGTTATTGTATTGAAATTGTATTATTTTTTTATTGATCATGAGCAGTCCGATCGGACAGGAAGCTGCCTCTGGCGTATACCAAAATTAAAGTTAGGCGGTTGGTATGGTGTACCTACTGTGAATACTGCCACTGTATGGCCTGCATGCTATTCATTGACATCTATTTAGGTAAACTAAAACTTGCACTACACTCAAAAAGGTACGGAATCAGAAAGTGGCAGTTTAATGTACCCATTGCCTTGTATATTGGTACCTTGCAAAGGCATGTTTTCAACACAAAATTCTCTTTAAATTTATCTAATTTCATAAATTTGCATCTGAGAATAGCAGCAATAACCGAAATGATTTTATATAGATAGTTTCAATAGAATTTTGCTTCATGCAACGCGCACATGCCTATGGCAATGTTAAAGGTATGTAATGACCTTCTTAAACATAATATATTAATCAAAGATATTTGTATGTATGTGAATGTATTTGATTGAAATACTGGGACTGGTGATCTTAATATCAAGATGGTTTATAAAGAAATCATCCCAGAGAAACTTTAACGAAGCAAATATCAGGCGCAAGAGAACACAGTAAGATGTAAATGGATAGTAAGAGTGCAGTTTTACTTCCTTAACACACGCCAGAAATGAAAGAACTAGCGTCTATTTAATCACTTTTTCAGTACTTAAAATGTAAAGCAAACGTGGTGCAAGTTTTAAAGTACATGTATCTAAAATAGATGTCCATGAATAGCATTCAGGTCAGAGAGTGGCAATATTCACAGTACGTACATCAAACTAATTGCCTAAACTTGAAAACGTGACTTTAAATCTTTGTCAGAATTTTGGTATACGCCAAAGGCAGCTTCTTGTTCGATCGGACTAATCATGATCAATATAAATTTCATACCATTTTAACACACGTAAACATATGCACAAAATGTAGAAGTTTTCTTCGAACCAGATCAACATTCATCAAACAATGGTGGATGCAATGAAGGTGAAGAGGTCAATTTATTTTCCGACTTTGCAGGGGTATGTTATTTTTAAAATGGGGGGTTTAAATACACAAAATTATAGCAAACAATATAAAACTTACCGGAATTGATTCCAAAAAAAAAATGATAAGCTAGTCGCACACCTGTAGAAATTTGATCTATATCTTTAGCCTCATAATCTAAGTATGGTTTTCTTAGTATGGAACAGTTGTCGAGATTTCTTAAAGTTGTGACAAACTTCTATGAATAATTTATACCCTCGACGTTGTTTAGGTAAAATGTATCTCCAATACACCACAATATTACTTTTTTCTAAATATGTATGAGTGTATCTTCTTCCGACCGTGCTGACTTTAAAGTCTAGTGAGCTTAAAACCGCTGTCACACTATCGCGTATCGACTCACGTATCTACGGCGTATCAAGATACGATCTGTAGCACATACGCCATTGATGGTGGTTTTCTATGGTGGATATACGTCGCACGAGCAAAATACGGCTCAGACCTCGGCGTATCGAAAATTTTCCTAGATACGTGAGCGATACGCCGCTGATACGTGGAGCTATAAGAACCAGTGTTCCTTTGTGCATTATACTGTGTACAGCTGTATATCACAGTTTTAGATCTACCGATAATTTATTAAATTAACATGAATCTGCACAAGAGTATATTAGCCTACAACTTAAATGATACTCTCACAGTGTATCTGGAAAGGATCGATGGATGCCAGAGTAATTCATGAAGTTTGTCTATCACTCATGTCAGGAAAATACCCACGTAAAATGATCTTTTCTGACTGTCAAATACAAGTCTTTTTCTACTATGATTTATTTCTATGGTGAATATTCATTCAGTCTGTCTTCGGCTGTATTCGTCACCTTTGCACCAGGAATACTTGTCCGTGAAATATATTGTTAAATTATATAGAAAACTTGGGTGCGCAGGGGTATATCTATTAATTTCTTATTTTGCTCCAAAACATATAATGTGGATACTCATATGAACCTCCAGGCCGAGGCGGATCTAACTTGTACCTACAATCCATCTTTTGGACAAAAATATCGAAATATCAAAAGTGTTCAGCGGAACCATTAAAATTGCTGAATATTGCATGGGCGTGTTTCATGTATTTGCTTGAGGCTAGCCGGATGGCAAACTACAGACTGTCGACTTTCTCCACTTTTCAGAGGTATTTTACTTATCTAGTGCTCTACACTTCTCTGCAAGATTGTTTGTTTTAATTGCTCATATATCAAAAAACCACAAGCACTTTGTTTATATGCAACTACATGATAGTAAAAGAGTGATGTTAAAAGCAGTAGAACGGCTGTAATACTACCTGACTTATAAGTAGGTTTAAACTGTAGCCAATTAAATTGCAAGAGCGGTTGAGATAAAATGAAAATCAGTGGTATTTCGAGAACCCCAAAATTGGGGGAGATTGGTGGAGAAAGTCGCCTGTCTGACTAAGCAGAACTAAGTAATTTTGCTCGTCATAAGTGCAATGCATTTCATTACGAAAACCTGCCCATGCAATAAACAGATTTTTAGCTTTAAAAATTGAAAATTTTCAGCTGAAAAATTTTGATATTTTTCTTATTTTTGCTCAAAACATAGAGTGTGGGTACACATTAGAACCGCCTCGTCGAGGCGGTTCTAACGAGTACCCACAATCTATGTTTTGAAGCAAAAATAAGAAAAATAGGTATATCCCTGTAAACCCAAGTTTTACTATATAAAAGTGGGGTATAAAGGGGTATGTATTACACGGATATGTTTTGATGATGTTATTGTTCTTTCTCCTCTGGTTTATGGCTTTGGATCTAAAATTTATTTAGTTGTTTTTATTTTAAATTACATAATCTTTGTTCATACTTTGATCACATGAAATACACATCAGGTATGAATTTAGAAGTAAATATTAAATGAATAAGATGTATGTTTTCTTACTATTTTGGGTTCTTCGGTTTTTCAATATTAAATATATATTAAATAAACTTTACATCATGTGGTATTTGAAATACATGTAGATCTAAGTTTTTTATACATGTACTCGTAAATATCAAGTTTAGATCAAATTGCGCTAATTGAACAATAACAGTCATTGTATTCCAAGGCTATTTAAAACTTCAATTGAACTAAAGAAGAATTTATTTAACCTGGTGATCGATTATTGTTTTAGCAAAAATATACCCGAAAACATTTTTTGATGAATGACGCGTTCAAAATTGGCAACACCCAACCCGTACTCCTCCTGTTCAGTTAGGTCGCCCCTTTATCAAAATATTGGTGAGTTGCATTACATTTTCTGTCCAATATTTTGATAAGAGTGGGTCAGTTGCATTACATTTTAAGGGTGGTCGGATGGGAATATGGGCCCCGCCCATTGGGGCATAAAGAAATAGATGAGCTGCTTGTGCCTCCGTACAAAGCTTAAATGCAACTCACTGGCCATCTGCTTACTGGTTTAACGCTCAAATCTGAGCCTGGCCAGGAAAAGTTTTTTTTTTCAAGTCAAACCAGCCATACATATAAGCCTTCTTGGCTCAGTTGGGTGGTTATATTTCAAGCACCATGACATCCTAATTTTTGGTAAAAGTCATATAAAATGGAGGCAAAGTCCAAACATGACCATAGCTGTTGACTGGGACGTAAAGCATCAATTCAAACAAACAAACGCATTTCATTTTGACAAGTTACAGTGCATATGCATTTCTTTTGCAGTAATCACGGCAAAGAATAACCACACAAGAAACTGCTCGGCTGAAAAAAAATTTCAGTACCCCTAGTCACTATAAAACGTTATTTCTCAGGAACCATAAATGATAGAAATGAAATGAAGTCGTTACAGTTTTGATCTCAGATTCCAGATTGACATTCAATCATACTTTCAAAGCACCCTGGTCCTATCATTTGTCTATGTCTAGAAATAAAGTTACCTGAAAGGCCACAACAAAGAGATTCCCTAACATAATTCGGTTATCAATGGTGCAAACGAGAGGAAGTTATTGGTGTCAATTTTAACACAGCTGTGAAAGTGTCAATATCGGCAAGTTGCGGTCCAACAAAACCCCTTTTTAAATTTTGTACTGGTAAAAGACTATTCATTCCAATAGACAACATTCACTAATCATTTTTTCTATACATACAAGAAAGACATGTCACTGGGAAACAATCCTACAAGAACAAATAGTGATAACAGGTCATGCACTGTTTTACGACACACAAACCAGTAATCCTACACAAAATCAGAGATAAAGCCAAAACGCTATAAAACCAATTAATGTGTCATAACTGTAATTTAGTTGATTAAGCAAACAACAAAGTCGCTGATCAGCCAAGGCTGACTGGTTAGGAATATGGGCCCCTGCCCACTGGGACCTAAAGAAACAGATGCGCTGATTGTGCCTCAATGTAGAGCTTATACACTTCTGAATGACCATCTAATTATTGGTTAACCGCTCAAGTCTGAGCCTGTCTGGTGGTTTTAGCCAAACCATCCACACATTTAAGCCGTAGTGACGCACTAGGGTGGTTATATTTAAAGCACTTTATGGATTTTCTGATTTTGGTTAAAAGTCATAAAAAAATGAAGGTAAACTCCCGGTATGACATTGGCTAATGACTCAGACATTAAGTTTTTTTTTGTTTTATGTCTTGGTGTTTAAAATTGTTTGTGCTGTTGGCGCCTTATGTATGTTTTCATATTTTTAATTAAGTTAAGGTAACTGAGTGGCCACCTATTGGGAAAATAGCTGCTCATTCGGCTTACGATATGTTTCATGGTATAAGTGCCTGATTGTTAGTTTGGTTTCTTCCCACCTCGGTTTTTGGAGTGGGAATCTCTTTCTGATTGCGCCTTTTCCTGATCTTTGCCTACTTGTACCTTTCAATTCAAACACACACAAGCAGATCAGCCGTAAAAGGTTTCACGAATGTCTATCAAAAACCGAATTTGACGAAAATCGATAGTACAAATCGATAAGAACTACTGCTTGTTATTTTTTCTGATCAATCAAAATGCCATGTAACAAAACGGTAATGTATATAGTTTGGGATGCAACACATCACATGCTTTGAAAATATATACTGTCTAAAAACTTGCCTCTGATAATGGTTTTTCGCAGAAAATGTTTGTATGGGGGACGACAGAAAAATTATTTTAATGTCAAAATCTTGATCTTAGTTTGTCCTAATAGGACCTGCAAAAATTTTGAAAGTCGGTGAACAAATGTATGGCCAAAATGAATTTTGCAGAGGGATTTTGCATTGGCAAGGGAGATAATCGATGATAGTGAAAATGCATATTTTTCGAGAATTTTTACCTGATCATGAAGATTTTGTCTCAGGTATGTCATTTGTTTCAATTTGAAATAATTTTGAGCAATCATGATTAAATAGTTAGAAATTAAAATTTTTGCGGGAAAATATTTACCTCCCTTCCATGAGATTTTTGTACAGGAAATCCCTATTCAAAAATGTTTTTGACCAGAACTTTTTTATTTGTCAACCGATTTTCAAAATTTTTGCTGCACATTGTGCGACAAACTAGATGCTATATTGTGCCAAGAAAATATTTCTTCTACATTTGAACAGTTGTAAAATATGTGCGAAAAACCATTATCACACACTGCGAAACAGACTATAGATAAAAAAATCCATGTTTTTGTTTCATTTTTTTTAAACGTAAACTGTACGTTTCATTATGTTATGATGAATCAAGCGTCATTGTCACCATCCTAAGAACCCAACCAAAAGTGAAAGCTTACTTTTGGTATTTCCGTCTGTAACAGTTATTAAAGAAAATCCGGCGTTGGATCATATCCAAACATTTCAAAGTCATATTTATACAATTCTTTCAAACGTTCCATATCTGAATGTGAAATTTGTGAATAAGCTGTTCTCAAAGCCAGCTTTCTTGCCGCTTTTGTATCTTCTTTCGTCACTTTATGTTTCTCTCGGACAGCTTTCACCATTTCATATAGTGATTCGGCGTTGAGGCTCTCTCCGTAAATATCAATTGGAAATGACTCAGTAGCCGGAATGTATCCATTCAAAGCCAGCGCAATCCAAATAAGTTTGCTTAATCCATACTTATCAATGCAAGATGTGAACTTGTGGTGTATCTTAAAGTTGTAATCAATTTCATCCTTTATTTCAAATTCAGTTGGTTCATTAGCTATTACTTTTGGAATCATATCTGTCAAGTTACTTATACGCAGCGTATATTTCAGATCTTTTGCAAATGTTTCTTGTTTGTTGATTATTTCCGGTTTGAAAGCGCATGGGTCACAAATGTCTGAAGCGGGAAGCCAGTGTTTATCTTGGTGGATATACGCCATTGAATGCCCGGTGGACAGAACGTATTTTATGAATTCTGGGAACGTGACGTCATATCCGCAGCGGCTAGCTTTTTCAGACGGTTTACTTCGACTAAATTTGACAATTTGTTTTCCTTTCGTCTGCCAGAAGTCGGGTAATAACAATTTATCAATATAAGCTGACCATAACCGAGTGTACGGATTTCTGACCGTCATTGCTCGAAGTGACGTCATGATGAAGTCATTGTCGTTTTTCGTGAATTGCTTATACAGTTTGCTCTGTGTATTGTGTACCTCATATTTTCCTATTGACAGTGGCGTGCCTGTTTGTCTATTTTGGCCATTCAGAAACTTGAACAATCTAATATATATAGTACAGCCCGCTTTCTGTACCATACAATAAGACAGATTATTTGCTTTGATACCGGACACCTCCGTGAATTTCCAAGATATAAGTCCTGTTCTATTGCATACAGTGTTGACAAGTTGTTTCCTCTTTTCCATGATGAGCCGCTCTGTTTGCTGTTGCTGATATTCCTTAAATATAAAACATAATTTCGTCTGTGAAATAATACGAAAAACCTGAAATGTTAACATTCCTGTAAGTTTTTTCCCCAGTAATTGCTTGCTTCCCGTTTCCTTAAAACCTTGGATGCCACGTTAGCGGTTCAGACTCATCACCATGTGCTACCAAAATACCCAATGCCTTAAAATTGTTTCGATGGGGACTACATGCTTTTCAAATATGTGCGCCTACCATGATGATGGGTGAAAAGTTTCTTTTGTAACTTACTATATGGCTATTGTGCTTGCGTCCTAGAAGAAACAAAACTGGTCTTATTTGGTATGGTACATGTAACCCGTTGACACAAGTCCTTGCAAGCAGACAAGTATTTTTTTTTAATAAAATTCCCTCGCAAACTTTAGTTCAGACGTTTTATGCCCATATGCAAACTATTGCGTAAACTCAAGGCGATTTTATGCATAATGCCAGATTGAATGCTGAATAATTGATACTCCTGATAATTACACCTGAGTATTGATCTGAAAGTGAAGCTTACTTTACTTGATCACGTAACCTTTTGTATGTAAACAACCAAGACGGTTTGTATGTATGATGATTTGACTTAACCACTTTTCCTGGGTAGACGCAGACCCGGGACTCAGACTCGAGCGGTTTACCAGTAATCAGATGGTCGTCCTTACCACTTTTCCTGGGCATGCTCAGACTCGAGCGGTTTAACAGTAACCAGATGGTCGGTCGGTCTGAGAAGGACCGACCATCTGATAACTGGTAAACTGCTCGAGTCTGAGGCTGGACCGACGGCTCAGCCTCAAGCAGTTTACCAGTTATCATCTTTCGGACCGACCATCTGATTACTAGTAAACCGCTCGAGTCTGAGAAGGACCGACCACCTGATTACTGGTAAGCCGCTCGAGTCTGAGCCTGCCCAGGAAAAGTGGTTTAGTAAAATTATCATACATATGAACCGTATTGGTTTGTTTGTGTGGTTATATTTATGAAGTACGTTTTGAATGTCATGACATCTTAATGTCGGGTAAAAGTCCCATACGATGGAGGCAACGTCCCGACTTGACTATTGCTGTTGACTGGGACGTTAAGCATGAATTTAAACAAACAAACAAACGAATCTTCACAAAATAAATACTGGAGTAATATGTTTTTTTAATTTTGATTCGTATTTTTGTTGTATTTCTATTTATAGTATATCTAAAGCATACACAATTCCTACAAGTTAACCACATGATCTTTAAAAACGTATTTGCACAGAATGTTGCCCATGTGTCGTTCCTAGAAAGCATGGTGTATCTTTAATATAGTTTTATTAATGCTTTTTACCTGTAAGCTATTGCTCGTTTCACCGATTTTGACATTTCTCTCACACGTGCAACCACATGAGACTGATACTAACCGTGTCTATATGAGATAATATTCCTCGTTGGTATCTTTCTTTCACCATCATCCCAACATCTGCTATAATATCTGAAACATATGTGACGTCATGTTTACCATAAATAACACATACAAAATATATTTCCCTGATTTCTTGTTTATGAATGTGTACAATTTAGCCACATCAGAAGGTAATAGTGAGATTTGGCACCTGTTAAAAAGTACAAGCCCCCCCCCCCCCCCGTATATAACTGAACGTACCACATTTGTTTGGTTTTAAGTGTTGCTTTTGGACCTGAAAAATCATGTTTGTCCTAATTGAAGGTAGTGCTATGTTATCTGTTTTTGTCGATTTAAGAACTTTGCTGTTCAATATGTTTGTTTCGAAAATACCCGGTCAATTCTTCACTTCGGCAACAAATCAAAACAACACATTTGATGCAATGTGGCGCACTTTATTGAAGTGAACAGTGAACATGAGAAAGTGACAGCACTGACGGATTGTTTGTAACGTAAAATAAATATGCGGTTTTATGCGCTTGAAGGATAAATTTGAAAGACCAAAATAATTGTGACGAGCTGTATCGGACAATCGCTGGGTCACTTTCAGAGGTCTACTGTGGATGATCTCGACTCCGTACAGAATACCCGCCGCCCAGCAAAAAAACATACCTCAACCAGCCCTTATTGTTTGCTAGCGTTTCGGTTAAAAAAGCTGTAGATTACGTGCCTTGCAGTATATTCCTAGAGGGAAGGTGGCAATCTAACACCTTAAGATCATCATATCTATACAAATTTTGGTACAAAGCTGTTCACTTCGAGAGAGTGCCCTAGAAACTGAACTTCAAAATCACAGTAAACCGCTTACTCACTGAATCGCCCATTCATAACCTCCAGTATACTACAGCGAATTAGTCGCGCTCTCGTGTCGCATAGACAATTATTTCGATCTATTCGATGAAACGATCGAAATAGGAAAACAACGAAAAATGCAAGTGTTGTGTTTTTAAACTCCATTAGTATACACTAACCGTGCCAAGTAACTAAGCGGTGTTAGAACATTGACGTTTTGTCCTGGGTTCGAACCCCGTCAGGGACATGCAATTTTTCCCAAGCCATGTAAGAGTTTCATATTTCGCAAGCACTGCCCAAAATATTTACGTAAATGAAAAGAATATAGATCTCGGACGATCGTAGTACTAGACTTACGTCACACATTTACCATTATACATATGAATGAAATGAATGCATTTGACCAATAGGAACAGGCGTGTCATTCATATTTATAACGGTTAATCTGTGACGAAAGTCCGTCCGGGATCTATACCATTTAATATAGATTTTCTTTGACCATATCACCTTACCTCCCGTGACAATAATAATAATAATAATAATCATTATAATAATCTCTATATTTATAGAGGATAACGTATTTAGCACAACGGCCATTCTTCCATACGGTCCTCTTGTGAATACAGACATTGATTATTTTCGGACTTTTTTGTTATTATTCGGACTTTTTCATTTTAGACATGCGATGTTAGTGATGCTATATTTAAGGATTGAAATTCAGATTTTAGCTTTCACTGGATGATGAAAAACATTAGGCTGTTTTAATGTCTGTGAAGCCCGAAGGGCTTCTCGGAGACATTAAAACAGCTAATGTTTTTCATCATCCAGTGAAAGCTAAAATCTGAATTTCAATACTTATATTTACATTTTATATTATCAATCAAGTTTCAGATTTTTAATTGCACATATCACCGCTCATTTTCATGTTATTTGACATTAAATCCGACTTAACGTAATTTTGGAACAGCCAAAACGTCAAATTTTCGCGTCTAACGTCATGGCGATACGCGACCAACGTCACCACAACAAGAGTAAACAAACAACGTCACTGGATGGGTTTTGACGTCGCCCCGTCCATAGGCGTGGCCTCTAGATCACGTGACTTAATGTTTTTCATTGGGAAATGAAGAACATCAAGAAAGATACTTTCATCTAGGACGATTGCAATAAAAATGTAAATATTTTGTTTTGGGAGATGAGAAGCCAGTGCTTGCCTTATAATGCTGACAACTGTTTATACGCATTTGCGGAGGGGTTTCTACTCGAATTGGGAATTTTAAGTGTTGCGCGAAGGGCGTACACGTATTATAGGTATAATTTTAAATGTGTATTTGAAGTAGTCTGATCAACGGATACATTTTATTACAATGTAGCAAAGGTCAACCGGCAAGGTATATAACCATATATTACAATGTACAATACCCTTACTTTGACCCCCATTTATAAACAACCGACATTGATATAGGGCGTCATCGGTTTTCTTAGTGACACGAAGTTGCATTGTACATGAAATATGATACAGATTAACAACCTGTTTAATTCAATGAATCAAGTTTATAAAAGATTATACACTATAAGTAAAAGTAGACAATGATTAGGAAATGGCGCAATCAGAAATAAATTCCCGCTCCAAAAACCGAGGTGGAAAAAAAACTAAAGTAAAAATAAGACACCCACAATTAAAAACATATTGTAAGCCGAATGCGCAGACATTTTCCCGATAGGTGGCCACTCAAGTACCCAAACTTAACTAACAATATGAAAACTTGCACAAGGTGCTAATAGTACAAAAATTCAATACCAATACATAATACAATAAGAATCACCACAGAAGTATCACCTTGGAACGATCAGTAATATAAAACTACTAGCGGGCTTAAATCGATTTTACATGGCCATAACATCACCCTCTGCATCTGCAGTGGTTCACAACATTTAGTTAGTTGTCCGGTCCTCGTGGTGAATCTTTAACTAGTATCAATCATCAAGGATAAACATATAAATCAGGACAACCTCCATGATGAATCAAAAACGAGGACTCATAGATTCAGTAAGCTGTCCGACGATGGAGATCCCTGGCAGCCCAATAAGTTACTGAAAATCCGGAGCAAAAGAAAACAACCAGTTGAACCCCGGTGGGCCAAAAGCTCGATTTCGACATCTGGCGCCTCAAAAGTCAGACGAGTAAATGAAGTAGCAAGTGAAAGAAATATCAGGACGAAACGTCGCTGTTTTCCGTGACACATCGGTTGCACGCACAGCAAGCATTTATATTACTGCTATGTAATCTGAATACCATGTCACGTGGTACTGCATGGTCTTGCCTGACGTTTGACGCTCCAGAGGTATAAACCGAGCTACACGTCCGTGTAATATACTAATTTTTCGTACGTAGTTAAAATTTATAATTTTCTGTAGATTTTTTTTTATTTTTTTCTTATTTTTGCTCAAAAATTGTGTGTACACGTTAGAACCGCCTCGCAGAGTAATAGTATTATATACATGTAGGTTCATTCAAATATTCTTTATATTTTAACAGTGTGAGTACCCACAATCTATGTTTTGGAGCAAAAATAAGAAAAATATGTATACCCCTGCATACCCCAGTTTTGCTATATAAAAGTGAGGTACAAGGGGGTTTACATTACACGGACATGTTATCGTGATGGAATACTTTTCGGTATGAGCTCAAGCATGAACTTTGCATGAAAATATGACTGTCTAATGTAGTGCTGGGGTACAAATATATTGTGACAAATGAAAAGAAAATAGTGTAATAATAGAGTTCATTCAAATATTCTATCAGGAAATCATGTCCGTGAAATGTATACTCCTTAAACCTCAATTTTAATGCACGGGTATACCTATTATTTCTCATTTGTACTCCAAAACATAGATTGTGGATAGTCGTTAGAATCGCCTCGGCGAGGTGGTTCTAACGTGTACCCACAATCTATGTTTTGAGCCAAAATAAGAAAAATATCTCCTTTTTCAGGTAAAAATTTCAAATTTTAAAGCTCAAAAATTCTCTGTTTATTGCATGGGCAAGTTTTTGTAACGTTTATATTTTAGTAGTGTAAATTAGAAGTGCACTTAACTTATGGCTTACTGTTTAATAGTAAATTAAGCTTTTGTCACTATTCAGTTACCGTTTGACAGAAGAACTGTGGAATTAGAGTAGAGCAATACCCCAAAACTAGTCAGCAAGAAGACGAGAGCTGCACTGCGGGCACACCGCCGTCCGAGTGATGGCATTTCTTTTATATCTGAAAAAGTCAAATCTTATCATACATGTATTCATGTGAGCAGGCTTGAAACTTGCCTTTTTAAAAGCATATACGTATAAAGTGTTTATTATGGCATAGCATGCGAGATCTGATTAGGCCAGGTTTCCACGGACATTTTTTCTTTGACAAAGCAGGTTTGTCGCAGAAAAATATGCTCGCGTAAACTCAATTTTGTGGCGATGTGTCATTGTCAAATATATGTGGCAAAGGTGAGCGAGCTAAGTAATATAAGTAATCTTTGCTGTGCATGAACGCAAACTCATTGCCAAAGTTCTGTGACAAATAATCTTCGTCAATCAATTGTCCGTGGAAACTTTGCCTAAGTTACAGTGAATCATCTACAAATACTATATCATTGCAACATACAATCATACAAGCATACTTATAAGTTAAGTAAATTCACTCAAGCAACCAAACCAATGAATGTTAATACAAAAATACAGGCAGTAAAATTTAGGAATAATCTATTGATAGAAGTTTAACATTAGCTAAATGTCGTTGCAATTTCGACAGTCTGGATTTGAATAATTTACTGATGACATGCCATATTGACTTCATCAGGGCGTGCATCTGGAAGATACTAAAGTAAGAAAACACGCCCATATACATGTAATATACAGATTTTTTTATGTTTGCACAAAACATAGATTGTACTTACACATATTAAATATCTATTTATACTTACGAACTATTTTTTAATTTTACAAATATTTACCTTGCCAATCATAAAATAATGGTTTATTATATTGATTTTTGTTAGAAATTAGCATTTTTGACTTTTAAATTACATAATACATGTAACATCAATTATTGATTTTTTTTTCTCTTGACCCCGTCAAACCTTAATTTTAATACATAAAGGTTTGAAGGGGTTAAGTTCCACACGGAGATGTTTCCATGATGGAATACAAATCAAATCAAAACAATTGTATTCCAATAAAATCACATCGCTCCGCAACAAATCGGTCTGATTTAAAAGCATTTAGTTGAACAAGTATGCAATTAGGCCTACACATGCTCTGTTTATTGTTAACAAAATTTCAGATAATTGTGTGTTGTATAATTGTCCATGGTTTTAACTACAAATAAAAATTAAAATGGAGATGAGATCCTTTAAGAGCAGTGAACACATTAATGAGAAAAGGGATGGGCCATACCGCGGTTTCAAAACATCATTGAAAATTGTTAGACAGTTAAATGTATAGAATGTAACATAATACTAAGGAACTAAAACGATGTTTAAGAAGTAAAAGCAAAATTGCAAAACATGATTTATGATAAAAAAAATATAGAAAATTTAAAACGAAAACATTTTTAGGTACCGAGGCGGTTCTATCTAGTATCCATAATCTTTGTTTTGGAGCAACAATAAGAACAAAATATATACCCCTGTATACCTCAGTTTTACTTCTATAAATTATGTGAAAATGGGGTGGAAGGGGGTATATTTAATTCCAAATGCAATAAATTGTCACCTGATTACCTGGTTCAATATGGTTTATATCATAATCTGTACTCTTTAACATACCGGTAATATTAATAGAAGGAGAATACATTGCGGGATAAATTGTTTCCTTTTTTGCTACAATCTTATCTTCTAAAATAACTACAGGATGCATAAAATATACTTCAATGGCATATAACAAGAGCAACCGGAAATCCAATTGACATCAGGGGAAAGGTTGCAATACAAACATTTTGAATCTATATTCACATAATGCACAGTTAAACAGATTCCGTCCACTCTTGTATATAAAGTGAATCGAGATGCAAATCATTATTTCTCGTAGACATAAGCATCAAGATTTAAAATATACTGAACAAAAAAAAAAAAAGAAACGCAACAATAGGGCCCCGTGGAGTTTAAGGATAAAACGTTGATAATTTCAGGTCTGTTGCTGTATGATTCCCATTCATGGGATATTAGGGTATATCATGCAAAAAACTGATTTTCATTTCGATAGAAATTGAATGAGAAATTTGTGTCGTCTTAAATAATGCAAATTGTGACAGATCTGCTCTGCGCATGCGCACACTTTTGAAACCACATCACCAAGAACCAATGTCAGCTGCTCCCTAATTAAAATTCAAGAAAAAGAAATAAAGTTTAACGACACACAAGCTCGTAATTAAAACCATCAAAATCCCTATATGTTTAATTGAAAAGGGGATAATTTCAATTTTATTCATTTTATTTCTTTAACGTGTGAGTTATCTGCTGAGTGGTACATTGTGATTTTGAATGCGGGTTTAGAGCGGATTTAAATCAAACCATTATTTTAATGCTCGTGCATGTGCACTGTGTGGTTTTCCACTTTCAGCATGTTCATGGTCGGCATTGAATAACTCCGTAAATACGCATCAAAATGAAAATCGGTTTCTTGCATTTGGAAGCCTGATATCTAATGCAGAAGTAGAAAATGCAATGATTTCTGATTGTATCAAAGATTGCTCAAAATTTAGTGAAATATAATTGTTGCGTTTCTTTTTTTTTGTTCAGTATATTATAATGATTGTTTATATAATTTATCTGTCATTGCCAGTTATGCAACAATCAGATGATGTCGTTATTTTGATTTTTTCTTCAAATTTTCACTTTTCAATGTTCTTGTATCTCGCATACTATACCTAAAATGTTATTCTAAAGATATTCTGTGTTTTCAGAATAGTAATGTGAAACTTTACGAATAAATAAAAGCATACAATGCACTTATTTAAAAAGATAAGAAAAAATCTACTCACACGTTTTAGATTATACTTAAACATATTCCTCGAATTGTATTCCACGAATTGTATTCGATTAGTTTCCGATTTATAAGCTTTTACAAATAATCTGATTGTGAAAATGTCGCTCCAGTAAGTCCACTGATACATACAGAAAAATAGTATTACTCCATTAACACAATAAAATTAACATATCCGTTTAACTGTTATTCCTAAACTAGGCCAGCGTGTTTCCTGCTTTCGTGCTTTCAGATTTTTTTTCTTAGTTAGATATACCAGGTACACATATCAGTTTGTTAAAGATTACATCATCTGATAATGTTTCTAAACCTCTCTCGTTGTATAGTTTTGTAACAAAATCCATTCAATTCAACACCATGTACATGCAACAACTGTGCATGTGTACATGAATATATTAAACTGCGATGCATACATACCCAATGTACTCAGAATCTGTGTGTTGTTTTCTATTCTCAGTATTTCTGTACTATTTCTGCATTTAGATTCTGCAGCTGGTGCGCGGACCAGTTTGGGCATTTTCAACAGTCCAATATTGTCATGACAGGGCTCGGTAATACACCACTTAAATGTCAAATACAATTTTGATATCCATTACATTGCATAAATCAGAATGAGATGAAAACATATTAATCTTTATATTCTTTGTTTACAAACACATTTTAAATGCAATATTTATTTATTTATTTAATATTAAAAAGATAAAAGTATGCATTTATCAGGAACTGGTGCCATCAGAACCAAAGTCTCATCCAAAACCCCAAACCGATACATAGAGATCATCTCGTAAGCTGAGTGAGTAGCTTTTTTCCCAAAAAGTGGTCACTCATAGACTCGGCACTAGAACTTAAGCATGAATATGCACATAAAAGGTGCCAGCAGAACAATAATTCGACACCATAACATAAAAAAGAGCCACAAGATACTTACAGACAAAGAACTGTCAGTTGTATATAATTACTGATCATTACTTTTACTGAGCTTCAAACGGGTTTACGGAATCCTTACCTCACCCTCTGCTTCTGTGGTAGATAAAACATTAAGTTAGTTGCTTGATCCTCATGGGGAACCTCTAACTATTAAAATAGTCAATAAATCATCAACTTGGTAAACAAACGCCATGATAAATAATACAGATACAATATTATGTAGGGCAACTGAGGCCCCTGTGAAGCCAAGCAATGTCACTGAAAATCTTGAGCAAAACCGAGACACCAGTTGAACCCTGGTTTGCGAAGCAACACACAAGAAAACTAAATGAAATTAAAAACTTAAAGTCAGAGCCATCAGTGAGTCAGAATCCCGCCCCATCGAAGGAAGCATAGTAATGATAAAAAGGTAAATACAATTAGGCAAAGGACAGGAAAAGGTGCAATTTGAAAGAAATTTCCACTCCAAAAATTAAGGTGGGAAAAACTAAATTGACAATTAGGTACTTATACTAAGAAAACATATCGTGAGCAGCTATTTCCCATTAGGCGGCCACTCAGTTACCCGAACTTAACTAATAATATGAAAACGTGCATAAGGTTGAAACAGCACAAAAATTCGACTCCAATACATAAAACAAATAGAATCATAACAGACGTGTCGCCTTGTAACGATCAGTAGTATAAAATTACTAGGGGGTTTACACTGTTCTGGTTTTAATGATCAAAATAGAAGGCTTTCGTTTCAAACTTGTTTTAAATGGCTCAAAAACGCATATGTTAATTGGCCTTCACAAAGCGAAGCTAAACACAAACCTCCTTTGTTTAGATAAAAAAATACCAGCTTTAAACTTGATATACGGAGATAAACACACGAAAAAAATGAGTATATTAGATGTTTTCTTTACAAATCATTTGTTAAACCGAGTAGCTAAATCGATTCTGCATCAACGTCTGATGTAAACTAATGCTGGTGTAACTTTCCACACGCAATATGGCAGTTTGTTTAAATTCAAACCATTCGTTGTTGTAAGCAAATAACAACGGACATTATTCAGATGGTGCTTTACATAATTTCATAATTCCAGGTATTATACGTTGAAATTGAAACCAATGCGGGATGACAAAGGCAGGTACACTGAAGAGCTTTAAAACGGACACGATTTTATTCAAATGTTTTGCATACTTGTAGTAGTTCAATTTCAATGAAATTTCACAAACATAAATATTGATATGTATGCAAACTATGTTGTGAATTTCGTATCAAAATAATGAAATGTGAGAGTAACAGTTTTTGATATAGCAATACCCCTAAAATGCAAAACTGCAACGTTATATTGAGCATGACTATAATTTGCCACTTAGCATACAGAGCATCGCTTTCTCATTAAAAGCAAAGGTTTTGCCAATGACACTGATGGTCTGGCACTGATGCTAGCTTGTTGAAATGGTCATGGTCGACGTAATTTCGACGTAATTCAGCGCCGTACGTCAATTATCTAGAGACAGCGCCTTGACTTAAAATGTTCGGTTATTAATAATTAGACCGGCGTCAATCTTTTACTGTCCCAGTAGCCTGGGAGGGAATGCTGAGTTGCCGAAAAGTTGAACGATGGCACAACTGATGTCACGTGACGTCACATATACGTCATCAACATTGTAAACTACCATTATGCCGGATATTTCATTTTCTATGACCTGTGGAATGATCAGAAAATAGACAAAACTAAAACTAAAGTGTTTTTCATATATGGATTGCTACAAGCTTCATGTGAAATGGTAAAATATTTTTTCTCCGTTAATTCTTAGAGACACCACATGGCAAAAAGTGTAAAATGGCTTTTTATTGCAGGGGGTGGTAAGTGCCTTTTAAATGTTGGTTTCATGTGAAAATAGAATTAGAGTACACTGTACAGCTACCGACCTATTACACCTGTTAAGGAAAACTAAAAAAATCATTTGTGCGTTTTTAAAGCTCTTCAGTATATAAGCACTTCATGAAATACATGCATAATAGTATAAACAAAGTTGTTACAGTTGGCTAGCATTTGTTCAGCAGAGAACCATAGACAGACATCATATACAACGTGAATGTGCATGGGTTGGGATTTAAGTTCGTAGACTTTCTTTGTAAAAGATCAGATGTCTGTCACACAGAAATTGAAATGCTATAATCTGAAAATACATTCTTCTACCTATCGTATAAGGTATAAAGCATTGCTCTACTAAAATGGTATTCGCACAACAATTATAATTAAACACAATGACCTTTCATCACCCGGGGCACGTCGTGGAAATTCTGACATCAAAAGTACGTCAAACTTCAATCAGTGTCAGCATTAAAACGCCTTGTTTGGAACCATACAAGCCATATCTTTACTTATTTATAAGATTTCCTTCAGGGATTTCTTAATTATTATTGTGGAAATACTGCGATCATCAGATACAGTTCCTACACATAACTTTCTATGCGGAACATGCATATCAGTGTTTTAAATCAAGAATGTTGGCCGTTGCATTTGAAGACTAATTGTAGACGAGTGCATTTCTCATCGTTAAAATTCAAGTACATCCATCTGAAATTTCATACCACTGCACAATCTGTTTCACAGCTGTACAACACATCCCTATTATTTTGAATGTTTCTGTGGGTATTTTGGCTAATCAAACATAAGATTTGATCAATGCTGTATTTTAACGCGATTGTTTTCTTTTCCAAGCATCGAGACTGCCCATACATTTTCACCAATAACAAACCAAGTCGTCGACATAATGCTTTTAAATTTTAACTGAGATAACAATATGATACTACAATGCCTTAAACTGATTTAGCTCAAGGTTTGGTTTACAATTCGATAATTATTGATGCGTTCTTCAACACCACATATCTTCAGAATTGTTAAAATTTCGACGTGCCCCGGGTAGCAAAACCTAGGTTGCTATGGAAACTTTTTACGAGTACTGCACAAGATGTCTTGAAAAATATTGTAAACACGAAACAAAGAGTCTTTGTTTCTTTATAATAATGCATCAAATATTGGATAAATGCTGTTATATTCAACCAGTAGTCAAAGTCTACGAACTTAAATCCCTACCCTCGTATATCACAACAGAACCGCTTCGAAACGTCATGATATGAGTTTATATCATCTTACGGGGTTCCTAATCATTTTACAGGTTTGAAACTTGACAAGTAACCAAAACATGATACATTTTGTTTTATTGTTGAACACAAACAATACCCATAATCTGTTTTCAGAGGAAAAATATTGTGGACTTATGTATGTTTACACCCAATGATACGAGTCTTCAACAAACTTTGAAAAATAACGCACACTTAGTACATGTATGACTTCGTGGGCGAGTCGAGCGTTTAGCACCAATGATTTAAATTTAAAATGGTAAATGGTGACATCTAACGAGTAACCACAATCTATGTTAACATGTAACTATTCAGATGTGGGTTTATATATACAAAAATATAGCAAACAATATAAATCTTACCGAAAAAGATTCCAGTAAAATGATGGGCAAATAACCACACCTGTAGAAATGTGATCTATAGCTTTAGCCTCAGTATCTAAGTATGGTTTCTTAGTATCGAACAGTTGTCGAGATTTCTTAAAGTTGTGACAAACTTCCATGAATAATTAATACCAACCGCGTTGTTTCTGGAAAATGTATCTCCAATACACTATTATGTTGTGGTTCTAATTTATAGTGCGATTTCTTTGCCCGTGTCGGCTGACCTTTTATAACGGATATGTATTCGGTGATCAGATTGCTTCAAATAAACATACCTTGCTGGGAAAGAACTCGGTTATATACCAGAAAGGTCGGCGAGGCGGTTAAAATGTGTACCAACTATCAATATTTGAGTAAAAATATTAAAAAATAATTATTTCAAAAATGTTCAAAAGAAATTTTCAAGTCTTACTACTTGAAAAACATCTCTGTATATTGCATGGACAAGTTTTCATAATGTTTCCCGCCATACATGTACGTGTTGTTAAAATTATTTCATGCGATGCCTTGTATTGTCCTTTCTTTTCCGCCTGGTGTTACAGTTTGGATGTAAAAAGAATAACTGTTTCTTATTATAAATTACATGATCTTTGTTCATATTTTGATCACTGACATGAAAACACAAGAAAATAAAAGAATAAGATGTAAGTTTTCTTACTTTTTTGTATTCTTTGGGTTTTCATTAAAATATTCCCAAAGTTTACAGCACGTGATATTTGAAATACGAGGTATAGTCGGAAAGTTCCCGGACTGATTCATTTCAAAGGATATTAAACGTCAAATCACTATGAAGTTTTTCAAATAACACATCACATCCATTTCCTTTATTTTTCGGATAAATGAAGAAAAGAATATGCAAGAATTGTTTTAAAATGTCGATTAACATACGGCATATACGGGGGTACGGAGCACTTTGAAAAACTGCGAAATCGGATTTTTTGATGTTTTGAATCGCTGTCAATTTCTTTATAAAAAAGCATCACAATGGCGCGAAGTTTTGCATGATGTCACATCAATAGTATTTTGATTCAAATGCAAAGAATCAGAGAGATAGCATAACAATTACAATTTTGACAGTGTTTTAAACAGACATGGGAGAATTTTTCGAGCGTAAAAATGCCGACGTCATGGGAACGTACGGAGCAGCGCGCGGTAATCAAGTATGGTAAAAGAGCAGACAAGACCCTACAAACACTTGGAAATTCATGAAACCCAAGGAAAAATGTATAGAAAAGGGTGAGGAGTCTTGTATTCCAAAGGGATAGGCTAAGGACACGCGGATATTAATGGCAATCGCAAAAGCGGGAGGCATAGGGAAGAAACGGTCGGAATGTGACATAAAAAATCAGATTTTTCACGAAAACAACACCATCCGCTCACCGATTGTAAGATACATCAACGACTTTTGATTTCATAGGATACGAGAGACCATGGCATGCGCCATAAAGCCCCGATTTAGCACCGGTGGATCTTTCCTCGTCTGAAATCTGAGTTTGACGACACGCTCAGGTATGAACCTTGTTAACGTTAAAGTAACGTTATTAACGCCAAAGTGCTCCGTACGTTGTTAGTGTCCATACTTTGAGCCCTAAATTTTCGGTGGTTTGATGAAAAAGCCCCTAAATATATATACTGTTGTGTAGAAAAATGTTTTTCCCACTAGTATGCAAAGTTTTGACTTTCTTCATTGAAAACAAATAACACAACAAGAACAGTCCGGAAACTTTCCGACTGTACCTCGTAGATCTAAGTTTAACTTCATACATGTACTCGAATTATCAATTTTTAATCAAATTGCGCCAATTGCTAATTGAAGATCAAACAGTGTAAAAATTTACTCACAGGAATTCATGTACTGCTCGTGACAGCCATTTATTTGTTTTCTCTGGTCTACAAGACTAGCACTTACATGTACATGTACCATATGGCGTTTTCTGTAACAGTTAAGAGTCCACAAGTTCCTGATATAATGTTAAGCACTATCTAATGAAATTGAAACACCTGAATACAAATCAAGTCAAGCCTATTGTACGAAGAACTAGCTAATTGTTATGAACCACTGCAGAAGCTGAGGGTGAGGTTAGGCGTCTGTAAAACCGGTTTAAGCCCGCCAGTAACTTTGTGTTACTGATCGTTCCAAGGCGATACTTCTGTGGTGGTTCTTATTGTTTTATGTCTTGGTGTTTTAAAAAAAAATTGTGCTGTTGGCGCCTTATGTGTGTTTTCATAGTTTTAGTTAAGTTAAGGTAACTGAGTGGCCACCTATTGGGAAATAGCTGCTCATTCGGCTTACGATATGTTTCATGGTATAAGTACCTGATTGTTAGTTTGGTTTTTCCCCACCCCGGTTTTGGAGTGGGAATCTGGTTGCGCCTTTTCCTGATCTTTGCCTGCTTGTACCTTCCAATAAAATCACATCGCTCCGCAACAAATCGGCCTGATTTAAATGCATTATGCAATAAGCCTACACATGCCCTGTTTAATGTTAACAAAATTTCAGATAATTGCGAGTTGTATAATTGCCCATGGTTTTTGAACTACAAAACTTCGTTGAAAAATGTTAAACAATAATGTATAGAATGTAACATAATACTACACAATTGAAACGACTTAAGTGAAACCAAAATTGCAAAAATTGATTTATGATGACGAAAAATATAGTAAATTTAAGGTGAATTTACAAAAGTATTATTTTTTTATTTTTTTCTTTATGTGACGCTCCAGAATTGTACCCAACAGGCATCACCCATGTGCACGAAGCAAAGGTACACTAATAAGTGCACTTTAAACGTTGCAAATATTTAAAAGCGCGCTTTATCGTGCAAGCGGAGTGCACTTATTGTTACCATTCCTCATGTGACGAGGCGGTTCTATCTAGTATCCATAATCTAATATGTTTTGGAGCAACAATAAGAACAATTTTTTCTGCTACAGTTTTTCTTCAATAAATAATGTGAAAATGGGGTGGAAGGTGGTATATTTAATTCCAAATGCAATAAATTGTCACCTGATTATCTGGTTCAATATGGTATATATTGCACTCAATGAAATACTCTTTTAGACTGTTTGGAGACTGTTTGGAGAACCTGGCAGATAATCTGTACTCTTTAACATACCGTTAATATCAACAGTAGGAGAATACATTGCGGGATATATTTTCTGCAGAAGCAGAAGCTGAGGGTGAGGTTAGGGTCCTGTAAAATCGGTTTAAGCCCGTCAGTATTTTTATATTACTGATCGTTCCAAGGCGATACTTCTGTGGTGGTTCTTATTGTTTTATGTCTTGGTGTTTAAATTTTTTTGTGCTGTTGGCGCCTTATGTATGTTATCATACATAAGGTAACTGAGTGGCCACCCATTTGGGAAAACAGCTGCTCATTCGGCTTACGAAATGAATTCATGGTATAAGTACCTTATTGTTAGTTTGGTTTTTTCCCGCCTCGGTTTTTGGAGCGGGAATCTTTTTCTGATTGCGCCTTTTCCTGATCGTTGCCTACTTGTACCTTCCTGTAAAACCGGTTTAAGCCCGCCAGTAATTTTATGTTACTGATCGTTCCAAGGCGATACTTCTGTGGTGGTTCTTATTGTTTTATGTCTTGGTGTTTAAGGGTTTTGTGCTGTTGGCGCCTTATGTATGTTATCATATTTTTAGTTAAGTTTGGGTAACTGAGAGGCCACCTATTGGGAAAATAGCTGCTCATTCATCTTACGAAATGTTTTCATGGTATAAGTACCTTATTGTTAGCTTGGTCTTTTTCCGCCTCGGTTTTTTGAGTGGGAATCTTTTTCTGATTGCGCCTTTTCCTTATCGTTGCCTACTTGTACCTTTTTCTTTCTGCAATCTTATCTTCTAAATAACTACAGGATGCATTAATATATAGCAAGAGCAACCGGAAAACCAATTGTGCAATACACACATTTTTAATTTGTATACGCACAATGCACAGTTAAACAGATTCCTTCCGCTGTTGTATGTAAAGTGGAATCTAAAAGCAAACTTTGACTTCCCGTAGATATAAATAACTGCGAAGCTGATCACGCCTTTGTTTGTACAATCCATTTTCTACTTATATACATAATTTCAAGCTTCTAGCCATCTTCTGAGACTGTAAATGCCTGTGTGTGTCAAACCTGGTCGGAAGATCGGTTTTCTCGCGTAGCGGCTCAAAAAGTGTTATGATTGTTTATATCATTTATCTTGCATAACCATAAATAAGAGCATACTTATTTGAAAAGAATAGAAAAAAATCTACTCACACATGTTTTAGATTATACTTAAACACATTCATCGAATTGTATTCGATCAGTTCCCGATTTAAGATTCTGATTTTGAAAATGTCGCTCCAATAAGTCCACAGATACAGGGAAAATTGTTTTAATCCATTAACACAATAAAATGAACATATATATCTGTCTATCTGTTACTCCTAAACAAGGCCAGCGTGTTTCCTGCTTTCATGCTTTCAGGTGTTTTTTTTTTTTTTTTTTTTTTTTTCTCTGGGTTAGATTTACCAGGTACGCAGATTAGTTTTTTAAAGATTACGTCATCTGATATTGTTTCCAAACGAATGTAAAACAAGTTTTGTAACAAAATCCATTCAACACAACACCAAGTACATGTAACTACCATACATGTACATATGTACATGCAACTATTAAACTGCGATGCATACATGCCCAATGTACTCAGAATCTGTGTGTTGTTTTCTATAATTCTCAGTATTTCTGTAGTGTTTCTGCGTTTAGATTTTTTAAACTTTCAACAGTCTAATATTGTCATGACAGGACTCGGTAATACACCACTTAAATGTCAAATCAATTTTGATACCCATTACATTGCATTAATCTGATGAAAACATGCTTTGTTTAAAAACATATTTTTAAATGCAATATTTATTAATTCAATATTTATTTATTTATAAAAAGATAAAAGTATGCAATGATCAGGAACTGGTGCCATCAGTACCAAAGTCTCATCTTAAACCCCAAACCGATACATAGATAACATCTCGTAAGCTGAGTGAGTAGCTTTTTCCCAAAACGTGGTCGCTCAGCGACTCGGCACTTGAACTTAAACATGAATATGCTTATAAAATGTGCAAGCAGAACAATAATTCGACACCATAACATAAAAAAAAAACACAAGATACTTACAGACAACGAACGGTCAGTTGTATATAATTACTGATCATTACTGGTGCTGAGCTTCAAACGGGTTTACGGAATCCTTACCTCGTCCTTTGCTTTTGTGGTGGATAAAACATTAAGTTAGTTGCTTGATCCTCATGGGGAACCTCTAACTATTAAACTAGTCAATAAATCATCAAGGTAAACAAACGCCATGATAAATACTACAGATACAATATAATGTAGGGCAATTGAGGCCCCTGTGAAGCCAAGCAATGTCACTGAAAATCTTGAGCAGCCAAAGAGAGACACCAGTTGAACCCTGGTTTGCAAGCAACACACAAGAAAACTAAATGAAATGAATAACTTTAAGTCAGAGCCATCATTGAGTCCGAACCTCACCCAATCGGCGTGCAAGTAAATAAGGAAGCATAGTAACGATAAAAAAGGTACAATTAGGCAATGAACAGGAAAAGGTGCAATCAGAAAGAAATTTCCACTCCAAAAACTGAGGTTGGAAAAACTAAATTGACAATTATGTACTTATACTAAGAAAAGTAAGCCGAGTGAGCAGCTTTTTCCTAAAATGCGGCCACTCAGTTACCCGAACTTAACTAAAAATTTGTAAACGTACATAAGGTTCAAACAGCACAAAATTCGACACCAAAACATACAACAAATACAATGTAGAATCTCAACAGAAGTATCGCCTTGTAACGATCAGTAGTATAAAATTACTAGGGGGCTTACACTGTTCTGGTTTTAATGATCAGAAATAGAAGGCTTTCGTTGCAAACTTTTTTTTAAATGCCTCAATAACGCGTATGTTAATTTAGTCAAGTTGCCAAACATGGATTTGGCCTGTGACCTTGAAATATGTGCCGCATAAAATATTTTCTTTGTTTTCACTTCTTGATATCTTTCAGATGAAGAATCCGAGTGATGCCACCTTGGCATCATTGAGCTTTTTGAAATAATTAAAATGGCCAACAAATGGCGGAAAATAATGCAAAAACCAACATAAAATATGTATGTGAAATAAAAAATTCACTTCTCTAGTTGTCTTTGCTGTCTTTTTCTGGTCTCTACACCATGCCAGTTCAAAAACTGCTTGATGGCATTCTGACATCATTGCATGGTTTGAAAAATTCTAAATGCAAGATGGCGATCAAGATGGTTGAGATTTACAAGATCACAAACGTTTTGTGTTTAAAATGCTCATTTTATGTTTTAAATACAATCAATTTCAGAAAGGCACGACGAAATCGGCTATGCAAACGTGAGAAAACACGACCTGTCAATGAAATATTTTTAGGTCACGAGATCAAATTGTACTACTGCGGAGGTCAAAATGATCCAAAATATACATCAAACAAATTCTATCGATTGAAGTTCGTTCTTAATTTCCGAACACTGATGCAGTAAATGGCCATGCCCAGAGAAAAGGAAAATATATCAATTGAATTTATCAATGTTTTATCTTGATTTACATCATTATCATAAGCTTAGAAGCAATCAATTAGAAAACGATCAATTATAGGGTGGATTTATTATAGAAAATTGCTACTGAATGAGATAAACTGCCTAGTCAAAAACGGTTATTGGCAAATCAACATCTTTTCGTGTGACGCAGCTCTGTACTAGTGACCTTTCCATTTTCGAAAACCTTGGTTTTGTTTCAAAATATTTTGGATTGACGCAACAGGAAACGTCGTGGATAAAAGAAATTAATTATAACACAAATACCATGTTTTAGTGTGATTTATGTTTTGAGTATCCAGTCATAACAAAAAGACAAGATGGTGATCAAGATGGCCACCTTAATCATGATAAAAAGGAAAATGGCATTTGGTTCAAAAATCTTATCTAAATAAGATAGTTCTCTGATACATACAACATTCGTGTGCTGCATACGAGGGTGATCCAAGAAGTAATGCGAATTCGTGCGTCATTTATTTCACCATTGTCTTTTCTCAAGATAGTTTACATCAGAATTATGATGCATTATCGAATTTTCCAGATCCGATTTCTATTTTGACTGAATCACATAGCAATCCTCGTTGCCTAGCGACAAAAGAATGCAAGGTAAACGACCTTGGCCACGGTTAAAATGGATTTTATTTATGTAATGAAGTGTCAGATGCAAAGCATAATTACGTCAATAATAATTTTATTCTAAAGTACAATAACCCCTTGAATAGATTTACTGTACATACGTTTAAGAGTTTAACGCAGCGCAAGTTATTGGGGTTTGACTATCTGTACCCCCTAGAACTTGAGTCAATTTTGATCTCTCAAAATCTCCACTTATTCATCAACGCCCCTTCTACTTAGCCAAAAAGGTTAAATTCAATATAATAATTATTTTTTGATAAAAGTTCTTCGTTGTGATAGGTTGTGGGCATAAATGTCTATATTTACGACCCAATCGGAGTCAAATATATGCATGGATTATGGGTATTTGTCGTACATGTACTTCGTCGAAAATGTGATATTTTTGTCAGATGCCGTTGCTAGGCAACATAGAACAGTCCCTGCTGATCTTTGCATTTCGTTTTCTCTATTATTTCCAAACATAAGGTAAATATAACACAACGAATATGATTTGTGTGTATAAAAAAGTCAATTTAACAAATTAGAGCACAAAACCTTTCCCTGTACCCCTAACAAAAATGACGTTTTCAGTAAATTTCGCGTCCATGTCGACTTCGGGTCAACAAATCAAATAATCCTTAAATCTCAACGCGTCATCCGAACTTCATGATATTACACCTAATTACTGTACACATATACACGTTTAAACATGCCAAATAATCTAACTATATCTGCATTGGTTACGAAAATATACTTGTGTTCGCATTACTTCTTGGATCACCCACGTATAACCAACATCTAGTGTTTGAATTAATCACTTTATTATGTTTACAGTACAAGTTAGAGTTTGTGTTGAGTTCTGACCATGCAAGATGGTGGCCAAGCTTGCCACCTTAATCATGATAAAAAGAGAAAATGACATTTGATTCAAAAATCTTATCTAAATGTATATTTGAGCAGCGTCATGAGAAAACAAACAACGTGGTTTCCGAACAAGCCAGACACAAAACGAGCTATACAAACACTTCAACGATGTATAGAAACTTGAAATTTCGTATTTGGAAAGGAAAGGAACTTTACTATACGTGTAGCGAAAAGAAAGGCGATGATCAGCTTTGAAGTTGCGAAACTAGTCTACGCCTTTGTTTTCGCGTATGCGAGTTGTTGATTTTCTCATGACGCGGCTCATTTGTTAAGTTTTAAGTAAGCAGAATAAAGAAATGGATGCAAATCTAAATCATATAATGAAACTTTAAGATAAGATAGGCATTTTGATCTAAAACCGATACTAGGTATTTTGTCTATGTCAATAACGTCGTAATAACTAGCAACGTCATCAGCTGTATTGTTTAACTATTGCAACAGCTGTTTCTTTAATTACATTTGCCAAACCCTGTACAGGCTAGTTGCTTTATGAAGCGCCTATATTTTGATGATGAGCAGGTTTGTTCTGAAGCATATCCACAGCAATTCATTCTACCACCTGTTGCTTGTGCCATGCTGTCGGCACTTGTAATTGGCAAAAACGCTCAGAACACTTCAACATTATTTCGACCACCTGACTTAAGTTGGAACTAAGACCACTCATGTTGGTCAAAAGCGGATTTTCAAGTGGTTCTTGGTTTAACTTTGTTTTGGTAAACGACTGTGTATATGGTGGCTATATGACTTTAGAAGCTGAGGGTGAGGTTACGGCCGTGTAAAATCGATTTAAACCCGCCAGTAACTTTGTGTTACTGATCGTTCCAAGTCGATACTTCTGTGGTGGTTCTTTTTGTTTTATGTCTTGGTGTTTAAAATATTTTTGTGCTGTTGGCGCCTTATGTATGTTTACATATTTTTTAGTTAAGTTAAGGTAACTTAGTGGCCACCTATTGGGAAAATAGCTGCTCATTCGGGTTACGAAATGTTTTCATGGTATAAGTACCTGATTGTTAGTTTGGTTTTTTCCCACCTTGGTTTTGGAGTGGGAGTCTTTTTCTGATTGCGCCTTTTCCTGATCTTTGCCTACTTGTACTTTTTTAACTTGGGGGTGTTTGCTAGCCTTTGTTTACCGGTTTTACATCAAACCATATAACTTACAGAGATATATATAGGTTGCTGCCATAACATCCTCCAAATGCGATCGTTCCCCGGATATTATATGGTAAAGGCTTACTCAGTTCAACTTGTCAGGTATCAAGCCCTTTGAATTTGTTTTTAGACTGACCCCTTTCCTGTGCATCCTGACAGAAATAGCATGGGCTGCAAGAAGAAATGAGACTACGATCAGGGCCCAGTTGTTCAAAACTAACGACGTCGTTAGTTAACGTTTCGTTAAAATTTCAAACATTATAATATTACAAATACACTGTTATTTTTTGTTGAAAAAATGTGAGAATCCTTTGCAGTGCAAAGGATTCTCACATTTTTTTCAACACATTTTTTTCAACAAAAAAATAACAGTGTATTTGTTACTTTAGCTGAAATTTGCTTAATAAATTTATGTCTCAACGATATCGTTAAGCTAACGATGCTTTGAACAACTGTGTCCAGTTGTTTTATCATTTTAACCCAATATTTACGGTCATTCCCTTACTCTTATGTCCCTTTTATAAAGTAGCTGTTTTTCAGTTTACATTGGTTGTAGCAATACATAAACGTTCATGTATGACGCTTACACATTTTTGTTCCTGGTTTGCAATGACTTTAACCATCTCACTTCTTAGGCGGCCCCCGTGGCCGAGTGGTTAAGGTCGCTGACTTCAGTGCTCTTGATCATTCGATCATCTCACCGATGTGGGTTCGCGCCTCGCTCGGGGCACGAGTCACATGTGGGACAAGCCACGTTCTGCTTGCGGGTGTGTCAGGTGGTTTTTCCCCGGGTACTCCGGTTTTCGCCCCACCTACCGATTGATCCGTCTCGATATGAGTGAAAAGCTTGAAAGGGACGTAAAACTGAATAAAAAAAAAAAAAAAAAAAAAAAAAAAAAAACATCTGGTCATATTGGCCACCATCTTGTCTCGTTGTTATAATTATGGGTCAAATATACTTACAAAACACTCCATTTTGCCGTTTACAACATAAATTGAACATTTAAATTACAAAACATTGTGTAAATATAGAACTTGAGTGCTGACTCAATCAGAGATTATGCACCTATTTATTATAATAATTATGGCGACCATCTTGGCCACCATCTTGGCTCATTGTTATTATGTGGGAATTAACACTAGATCATGCTGCTTATAACATTGTATGTTTGCTTCAAACGTTTGGCATTGGGTATATGCAGCGCAGGAATGATGTGTTAATCAGAGAAAGCATTCTTTTAAATAATAATTAAAGCGGCCATCTTGGTCGCCATCTTTGCTCGTTGTTATGATGTGGAGTCATAACTGAAACCCAAAATCTGAACTATTATGAGTACAACAAAACTTGACTTGAAAGCACAAGACACTGTTTTATGCAGCAGGATTGCCATTTTATTAACTTAAAGAAAGCACCTATTTTATTATGATTATGGCAGCCATCTTGGCCCCCGTCTTGGCTCATGATAATAACGTTTGGGTCAAAAAGTAGACCAATCTTTTTAATGATGTTTACAGCATAAAATGAGCATTTTAAGAGCAATTCTCTGTAACCACTTAAAAAGTTGTGCCACGCATAGTCACCGATTTTGCTGAAACTTTCCTATCTTGATCATTTAAACACAAAACTAATTAATCAACACTAATTTCGTCCAATTTCATACCCGTTGCCATGGAAACGGCAAATGAATATTTTGGCAAAAAGTGTGTCAAAAAATCACCTAAAATTGGGTATTTTCCAGCTGAAACTATTACTTTATACAAATTCAGATCCAACTTATTGTCCACATATATATGAATATATAACTTATTATGATTAGAAATACAAAAACAAAAATTGATTTGGAAAACCTCTGATTTTATCATGACTCTGCAAAGTGGGTGGGGTTCCGAAGATTTGAAAAATGTGATTTTTAAGCATTTTCAGGGACAATTCTCATAGTGAGTGCGGTCGGTAGCAGGTATACGCGCATATTCACGATATACAACAATGTTTTGTCAACCAGTTTCTGAAAAGACATGTTTGGGAAGTTAAGTCTGAATACGCGTAACCATAGCAACAATGAGGATATTGTCGCATAACGCAAATTTATGAGTGTCTGTCCTTTTGGTCTCATAGAATTCTACTGTGAGGACATAATTGATTGTAAATTATGTGATATATTGCAATTGAAACTAGTCTTCAAAAAATATGGCATTTAATCTTCAGTGACCTTCTAAAGGTCAAGGTCACAGAATAGAGAAAAATGACACAAAAATGGTTTTTTGTCCATGTTTAAGTTGATTTTGCCATAATATAGGCTCAAACTTCTTTCTTTATTATATATTTATGCATATCACCACAAAGTCTTTCACGCTGAGATATTTTTGTCCACCAGGTGACTTCAAGGTCAAGGTCAAGGTCACCAAAAGTTTAATTTTTTAGGGGGTAAAATGGAGTTTTTGTTGAAGAAGTAAACAAATTAAAGTATTAATTTTTATCGTATTATGCTTTTTCATTTATATATGTGTTACAAAGTCTGATATAATTCAGACGATCCACCTGCTGACCTAAAATAACCTTTTAAGGGTCAAGGTCAAGGTCAAAAATGCAAGAAAATGGGTTACCAATATTTTGTTATTTTTCCCAGCCTTTGGGGCAAAATTGCTTCAATATTTGTTTTAAAAGCTTGAGAAATGTTGTATATGAAACAACGGTTAAGAAAATATGGCATTGAATCTGCAGTGACCTTCGGAAAGTCAAGGTCAAGGTCACATGTTAGAGAAAAATGGCACAAAATTGGCTTTTTTGTTCATGTTCAAGTCGATTTTGTCACAATTTAGGCACAAACTTCTTTCTTTATTGAATATTTATGCATATCACCAAAGAGTCTTTCAGCGGAAATATTTTTGTCCACCAGGTGACTTCAAGGTCAAGGTCAAGGTCACCAAAAATATATTTTTTTAGGGGGTAAAATGGAGTTTTTGTTGAAGAAGTAAACAAATTAAAGTATTAATTTTTATCGTATTATGCTTTTTCATTTACATATGTGTTGCAAAGTCCGATATCATTCAGACGACCCAACTGCTGACCTTAAATAACCTTTTAAGGGTCAAGGCCAATGTCAAAAATGCAAGAAAATGGCTTAAATTGGCATTTTCTTACCAGTAATGTTATTTTCCCAGATTTCGGTGCAAAATTGCTTCAATATTTGTTTTTAAAGCCTGAGATATGTTGTATATGAAACAGCGGTTAAGAAAATATGGCATTGAATCTGCAGTGACCTTCAGAAAGTCAAGGTCAAGGTCACATGTTAGAGAAAAATGACACAAAATTGGCTTTTTGCTCAAGTTTAAGTTGATCTTGCCATAATTTAGACTCAAATTTCTTTCTTTTTCTTATTGTATATTTATGCATATCACCACAGAGTCTTTCATTATGAGATATTTTTGTCCACCATGTGACTTCAAGGTCAAGCTCAAGGTCACCAAAAGTTTAATTTTTAGGTGGTAATATGGAGTTTTTATCAAAGAAGTAAACAAATTAAAGTATTATTTTTTATCGTATTATGCTTTTTCATTTATATATGTGTTGCAAAGTCCGATATCATTCAGAAGATCTACCTACTGACCTTAAAAAACCTTTTAAGGATCAAGGTCAAGGTCAAAAATGCAAGAAAATGAGTTAAAATGGCATTTTCTTACCAGTATTTTGTTATTTTTCCCAGAGTTTGGTGCAAAATTGCTTAAATATTTGTTTTTAAAGCTTGAGATATGTTGTATATGAAACAACGGTTAAGAATATATGGCATTAAATCTGCAGTGATCTTCGGAAAGTCAAGGTCAAGGTCACATGTTAGAGAAAAATGACACAAAATTGGCTTTTTTGCTCATGTTTAAGTTGATTTTTCCCTAATTTAGGCTCAGATTTCTTTCTTTATTGAATATTTATGCATATCACCACAAAGTCTTTCATTCTGAGATATTTTTGTCCACCAGGTGACTTCAAGGTCAGGCTCAAGGTTACGAAAAGTTTATTTTTAGGGGGTAGAATGGAGTTTTTGTTGAAGAGTGAACAAATTAAAGTATTAATTTGTATCGTATTATGCTTTAATATTTGTTTTAAAAGCTTAATATATGTTGTATATGAAACAACGGTTAAGAAAATATGGCATTAAATCTGCAGTGACCTTCTAAAGGTCAAGGTCAAGGTCACATGTTAGAGAAAAATGACAAAAATGGCTTTTTTGCTAATGTTTAAGTTGATTTTGCCATAATTTAGGCTCAAATGTCTCTCTTAAAAGATTATTGAAAATTTATGCATATCACCACAGAGTCTTTCAGCTGAGATGTCATGTCATTTCTCGATTCTTTGACCTTGACCTTGACTTTCTGAAGGTCAATGCAGATTCAGTGCCATATTTTCTCAAAGCTGTTTCATATACATTATATTTCAAGCTTTAAAAACAAACGTTAAAACAGTTTCGCACCAAAATCGGGGGAAAATAACAAAATGCTGGTAAGAAAATGCCGATTTCAGTCGTTTTCTTACATCTTTGACCTTGCCCTTTACCCTTAAAAGTTATTGAAGGTGTATTGTCTGAGTGATATCGAACTTTGCAATACATATATAAATGAAAAAGCATAATATGATTGAAATTAATAATTTAATTTGTTTACAATTTAAACAAAAACTCCGCTATACCCCCTAAAATTCAAAGTTTTGGTGACCTTGACCTTGACATTGAAGTCACCTGGTGTATAAAATTATCACAGATTGAAAGACTTTGTGTAATTATGTATAATCATTCATGATAACAAGAATGTCAAGGATCAATTATTGCAAAATAAACTTGAATATTGGCAAACAATGTCATTTTCATTTCATTTTCTCGATTCTGTGACCTTGACCTTGACTTTCAGAAGGTCACTGCAGATCCAATGCCATATTTAAACCGTTGTTTCATATAAAACATATCTCAAACGTTTGAAACATTCATTAAAGCAATTTTGCACCAAACTTTGTGAAAAATAACAAAATACTGGTAAGAAATTGCCAGTTTAACCCATGTTCTTGCATTTTTGACCTTGACCTCGACCCTTAAAAGATAAATGAAAAAGCCTAATACGATAAAACAGAATACTTTAATTTGCTTACTTCTTCAACAAAAACTCCATTTTACCCCCTAAAAAAATAAACTTTTGGTGACCTTGACCTTGACCTTGAAGTCACCTGGTGGACAAAAATATCTCAGCATGCAAGACTTTCTGGTGATATGAATAAATATTCAATAAAGAAAGAAATCTGAGCCTAAATTGTGGCAAAATCAACATACAAATGACCAAAAAAGCCAATTTTGTGCCATTTTTCTCTAACATGTGACCTTGACCTTGACTTTCCGAAGGTCACTGCAGATTCAATGCCATATTTTCTTAACCGTTGTTTCATATACAACATACAATGTATCTCAAGCTTAAAAAAACAAATATTTAAGCAATTTTGCACCAAACGCTGGGAAAAATAACAAAACACTGGTAAGAAAATGAAATTTTAACCCATTTTCTTGCATTTTTGACCTTGACCTTGATCCTTAAAAGGTTATTTAAGGTCAGCAGGTGGATCGTCTGAATGATATCAGACTTTGTAACACACGTATAAATGAAAAAGCATAATACGATAAAAATTAATACTTTAATTTGTCTACTTCTTCAACAAAAACTCCATATTACCCCCTAAAAATTAAACTTTTGGTGACCTTGAGCTTGACTTTGGTCACCTGGTGGACAAAAATATCTCAGAATGAAAGACTTTGTGATGATATGCACATATATTCAATAAAAAAAAGAAATTTGACCCTAAATTATGGCAAAATCAACTTAAACTTGAGCAAAAAGCCAATTTTGTGTCATTTTTCTCTAACATGTGACCTTGACATTGACTTTCTGAAGGTCACTGCAGATTCAATGCCATATTTTCTTAACCGTTGTTTCATATACAACATATCTCAAGCTTTTAAAACAAATATTGAAGCAATTTTGCACCAAACGCTTGGGAAAATATCAAAACACTGGTAAGAAAATGCCAATTTAAGCCATTTTCTTGCATTTTTGACCTTGGCCTTGACCCTTTATAGGTTATTTAAGGTCAGCAGTAGGATCGTCTGAATGATATCAGACTTTGCAACACATATATAAATGAAAAAGCATAATACGATAAAAATTAATAATTTAATGTGTTTACTTCTTCAACAAAAACTCCATTTTACCCCCTAAAAAATTAAACTTTTGGTGACCTTGACCTTGACCTTGAAGTTACCTGGTGGACAAAAATATCTCAGCTGAAAGACTTTGTGGTGATATGCATAAATATTCAATAAAGAAAGAAATTTGAGCCTAAATTGTGGCAAAATCAACATAAAAATGAGCAAAAAAGCCAATTTTGTGCCATTTTTCTCTAACATGTGACATTGACCTTGACTTTCAGAAGGTCACTGCAGATTCAATGCCATATTTTCTTAACCGTTGTTTCATATACAACATTTCTCAAGCTTTTAAAACAAATATTAAAGCAATTTTGCACCAAACGCTGGGAAAATAACAAAACACTGGTAAGAAAATGCCATTTTAACCCATTTTCTTGCATTTTTGACCTTGACCTTGACCCTTAAAAGGTTATTTAAGGTCAGTAGGTGGATCATCTAAATGATATCAGACTTTGTAACACATGTATAAATGAAAAAAAGCATAATACGATAAAAATTAAGACTTTAATTTGTTTACTTCTTCAACAAAAACTCCATTTTACCCCCTAAAAATATATTTTTGGTGACCTTGACCTTGACCTTGAAGTCACCTGGTGGACAAAAATATCTCAGCGTGAAAGACTTTGTGGTGATTTGCATAAATATTTAATAAAGAGAGAAATTGGAGCCTCAATTACGGCAAAATCAACTTAAACATGGGCAAAAAAGCCAATTTTGTGCCTTTTTTCTCTATTCTGTTACAGTGTACCTTGACCTTGACCTTTAGAAGGTCACTGAAGATTAAATGCCATATTGTCTAAAGACTAGTTTCAATTGCAACATATCACACAATTTACAATCAATTTTGTCCTCACAGTAGAATTCTATGAGACCAAAAGGACAGACACTCATAAATTTGCGTTTTGCGACAGTATCCTCATTGTTGCTATGGTTACGCATATTCAGACCTAACTTCCCAAACATGTCTTTTCAGAAATTGGTTAACAAAACATTGTTGTATATCGTGAATATGCGCGTATACCTGCAACCGACCGCACTCACTATGAAAATTGTCCCTGAAAATGCTTAAAAATCACATTTTTCAAATCTTCGAAACCCCACCCACTTTGCAGAGTCATGATAAAATCAGAGATATTCCAAATCAATTTTTATTTTTGTATTTCTAACTAGAATGTGTTATATATTCATACATGTGGACCATAAGTTGGATCTGAATCTGTATAAAGTAACAGTTTCAGCTGGAAAATACCCAATTTTAGGTGATTTTTGACACACTTTTTGCCAAAATATTCATTTGCGTTTCCATGGCAACGGGTATGAAATTGGACCAAATGAGTGTTGATTAATTAGTTTTGTGTTCAAATGACCAACATAGGAAAGTTTCATCAAAATCGGTGACTATGCGTGCCACGGCCCTATGTAAAAATAAGTGGTTACAGAGAATTGCTCTTAAACACAAAGCAATGGGTATTTTCAACTCTGGGGTGCTGTTTTCTTGTTTATGGCAACCATCTTGGACACCATCTTGATTTTTCCAAAACGCTCAATGATACTAGGGTGGTATCATGCCGTTTCTGAACTAGCATGGCCTAGTGAACTAGAAACCACAATAAAATTTCATTCGGCACCATCTTCCAGGTAATGCTGATGGCTACTGAACTAATTGGTCTTCACAAAGCGAAGATACAGACAAACCTTCTTTGTTTAGATAAAAAATACCAGCTTTTACTTGATATATCGAGATAAACACAAGTCATGTTACTTTAAAAATTATTTGTGAAACCGTGTAGCAAAATCGATTCTGCATCAAAGTCTAATATAAATTAATGCTCAGGTGCAATTATATTTTTCCACACGCAATATGGCAGTTTGTTAAAATTCAAATCATTCGTTGTTGTAAGCAAATAGCGGACATTATTCAGATGGTGCTTTACTTAATTTCATAAAGGGGGAATTGAAATTCCAGGTATTATACGTTGAAATTGAAACCAATGCGGGATGACATTTGTAGACAACTATAAGTACTTCATGAAATGCATACATAATAGTATAAAAGAGAGCATGATGACTAGTTGTTTCCCAGTCAGGTCGACGGTCAGCTACCGTCACTTACCTACAAATAACGATTGTGTGTTCAGCAGAGAACTATAGACAGACAAAACACACAACGTAAATGTATATCACAGCAGAACCGCTTCGACACGACATGATATGAATGGAGGCCTTATATCATTTTACGGGGCCCCTAATCATTTTACAGGTTTTAAAATTGACAAGTTACCAAAACATGATACATTTTGTTTTACTGTTGAACACAAACAGTAACCATAATCTGTTTTCAGAGCAAAAATGATGTGGACAAATGTATGTTTACACCCATTGATACGAGTCTGTCTTCAACAAACTTTAAAAACAAATAGCGCACACTTAGTACATGTATGACTTCGAGGGCGAGTCGAGCGTTTAGCACCAATGATTTAAATTTAAATTGGAAAATGGTGACATCTAACGAGTAACCACAATCTATGATTACATGTAACTTTTCAGATGTGGAGTTTATATATACAAAATTACAGCAAACAATATAAAACTTACCGAAAATGATTCCACTAAAAATAATGAGCAAATCACCACACCTGTAGAAATGTGATCTTTAGCTTTAGCCTCAGTATCTTAGCATGATTTCTTAGTATCGAACAGTTGTCGAGATTTCTTAAAGTTGTGAAAAACTTCTATAAATAATTAATACCAACTAAACGGCGCTCGTTTTGGGAAATTGTATCTCCAATACACCATCACTACTGAGCATCACGTTTTCTCCTACAGTGGTTCATCTACTGACTGATAGATAGGTGCAGTGATTGCAGAAATTGAACATTTATTGAAAGAAAGTAACACAAGAAATACCGGCTATTTCGTTTTCGCAAAGTTTAACACTTCAATGTTGGAAGCACTATATGTTCATGGGGCGGAAGTGTTTGCGAAAACAAAATAACCCGGATTCCTTATGTTACTTTCATTCATTAAATGTTCAATTTCTGCATTTACTGCACCTATCTATCAGTCAGTAGAGTAAATGGTACAGGATTCTCGAATTCTCATCTCAATTTCGGGCAGAATTGCATTGTGTGTCACCCATTCCAAACCACGTTTTTTTCAGCTGTGATATAGCCTACAACTTAAATAATACGCTCGGTGAGGCGGTTCTAACTTGTACCCACAATCCATGTTTTGAGAAAAAATAAGAAAAATATCAAAAGTTTTCTACTAAAAATTTTCAATTTTTACAACTTAAGAAAAAGTTGTATATTACATGGGCGATTTTTCGTACATGTACCTCGCTGACAATACGGACATGTATTTATCTTGCTGTCATACGTTTTGTCCTCCGTGTAATATATACCCCCTTATACCCCATTTTTATATAGCAAAACTGGGGTATGCAGGGGTATACCTATTTTTCTTATTTTTGCTCCAAAACATAGATTGTGGGTACTCGTTAGAACCGCCTCGGCGAGGCGGTTCTAACGTGTACCCACAATCTATGTTTTGAGCAAAAAAAAAGAAAAATATCAATTTTTTTCTACTGAAAATTTTCAATTTTTACAGCTTCAGAAAATCCTATATTATTGCAAGGGCATGATTTCGTAATGTTATTCTTGCGATGTCTTGTATTGTCCTTTCTTTCCTGCCTGGTGTTTGGTTTAAGATCCAAAATTTATTTGGTTGTTTTATTATAGACTTGCTAAAGTGTCTTAGTACTTGTCTATTTCAAGTACATGTACGTGTAGCTAAATCTACTTCTGGTGGCTCAGTTTACATTTGATTAGAAGAAGATAGCATTTGTTTATATATGAAGTAATTTCACTATAAATGATTATGCATTATTTTTATTATCATCTTTTTTTTCTCAAAACAACAATGTTTCAGACTGTAGCCAGTCTATCTTTATTATAAATTACAAGATCTTTGTTCATATTTCGTTCACATGAAAACACAAGTGCTCACAATAGAATACACATCTGGTACATGTATGAATTTACAAGTAAATAAAAAATAAGATGTATGTTTTCTTACTATTTTGAGTTCTTTGGTTTTTCGTAAATAAATATTTCCAAACTTTACAGAAGGTAATATTTGAAATAGATCTAAGTTTGCCACAATTTAACTTCATACATGTACTCGAATTATCAAGTTTTAATCAAATTGCGCTAATTGCTAATTGAACAATGGCAGTCATTGTAATCCAAGCCTATTTAAAGGCACAATTGAACAAAAGATGAATTTGTTTAAATTGGTGATCGATTATTGTTTCAGCAAATATATACCCGAAAAAATATGGTGAGGTTTTTCCGTCAAGTTCTTCATTCAATGTTCAAATTCAAAATGTTATAGATTTCTTTTTCTGATCGAATCTCGCTAAAATATACATTAAGCATTTAAAAAGATCTAGATGTGTATAGAAAAAAAGAGAGTTCCAAGCGGGAATCGCGAACAACCAATTTGATAAACAAAAAAGTTCTAGATTGCCATAAAATGTGTTTCAGATTGGCAAAATGACGATGTAGAACGTAAATTGAACGTTCTCGATTTCCAACACGTGCTTTTAGGTAATCTAAAACGTCATTTTGGCAGTCGGGAACTCAGTTTTGTATAAAATCACACGTCCCACATTGCCGCTTATACAGTTTGATCATGTTACGGACCTCAACATGCTAAATAAATGTTTTACTGCCAAACTTCTCCAGCAGTGTAATCGGTATCATAAACTTCAAATATTATCGCGGCCACTCTGAACTGATTTCCAAATTTAATGTTGGGACGTGAGGGCCTTTCGGAACCTGTATCTTATGTTGACTTGGTTTATAAAGTTAAGCAAAATATAGGAAGAAGTGATTTTTCTTTTCAGTTATTAATAAGTAAAATCATTATATACGCTACAAACGTATGGGATATATTTCAAATGTGATGCGAGAGTCTGCATACTTAGTTTTTAACACAATCACTGCTGACAAATTATATGCGTCCTTCTGCAATGTACGCCGATGGGTCGGGCGTTAAACTCTATGATAGCCCCGACTTCATTTTGGTTGATTGGGGTCTTCTTATTTGTTGCTTGGCCCACCGGGGTTTTACTTGTGTATCTTTTTGTTCTGGATTTTCAGTGATGTTGTTTGGCACTTAGGGATCTCAAGTTGCCAGGCATCATATTGTATTTGTGAGGACTCGTTTTTGATTCATCAAGGAGTTTATCATAATTGACTAGTTAGAGATTTTCAACCAGGACCGAACAACTAACCTCCACTTGGTGATTTTATATTTCTGATACTTCATAACGAAAACATACCCATGCAATATACAGAAAATGGGGTTTAAGGGGTATATAATGCAGACATGTATTCCTTATGTCTGTGGTGGTTGTATTTGTTTTATGTTTTTATGTTGAATTTCCCGGGTGCTGTTTGCAATTTATGTTAGTTTTCGTGTGTTTGGATGAGTTTGGGTGGCCGAGCTATATACGATATGTTCTCTCTTACCTTGGTTTTTTGAAGTGAGAATTTCCTTCTATTTGCGCCATTTCCTGATCGTTGCTTACCCTTTACCCTTTCATTGCAATCGACAAACATGTTTTGTTCGTATTACCGTGATGTCTACTTTTCGCATTATTGAAGACACATGTATTTGTAAAGTTGAAAAATGCTTTTCGTCTTTGAAAAGCAAATTGGACAAGATATTGTATATATACTTGTAGGCAATGGGCCTGGATTAAAAGGTTTATCTCCAGTATGCAATCGTCGTTTCATTACGAAAACTTGCCCACATGCAATTTACAGAGATTTTTTTCAAGTTGCAAAAATTTAAAACTTTCAGCATAATTTGTTTTATATTTTTCTTCTTTTTTTATTGCTCAAAACATAAATTGTGGGTACACGTTAGAGTACCCACAATCTATGTTTTTAAGCAAAACTAAGAAAGATAGGTTTACCCCTGCATACCCCAGTTTTGCTAAAAATAATGGGGTATAAGCGGGTATATATTACACGGACATGTTATCCTGATGAAAGTGTTGTCAAACGACAAGAGCTGCTGCTGCAAAAACCTGTGTTTGAACAAAATGCTCATAAAGGGTGGAAAGAGAATGCTTTCTGAGAACTTTAGTTGCACGCGAAAAGTCTAAACATCTGCAGTAATGAGGGTCTGGATGGGGTATAATGATTGATGAATAATGGCCAAAAAAATTAATGATAGTGCATAAAGAGCAAAAACATAATGATTAGTGAATAACGGAGTCCTAAAATATTATAATGAATAAATGTCCGTTTAAATGAATAGCAGAATAATATAATGAATTGTGAATAACAAGATTTTAAAGAATAATGAATACAATAAAACGTGGCTCAAGAATTGTCTTCATTGGCCTCCCTGACATTCCAGATTTTCATTTTTTTTCAATTAACTCAAATGTTGTATATTCCAAAGAATTATTGAATGTTTGAAAGGACAATATGTAACTTGGCTGCAGGAAGCCTTGAACATGTTGGAGCTCGCAACATTGGTTAGTTGAAAAAGAAATATGTCATATGAAGGCAGAAAAAATGTTCTGAGTTGTTACTGAGCCAGATATTATTTCACTGCTTTGTTTGGCAATGTATTTTAGTGCGCTTCTGTGATTGTGCAAGACACATAGTTTCAGATTTTCCTTAGAAAAAGCAACGTGTTCTTAATCTAATTTTTCATTATGTACTGCTTTCCTGACCTTTTCATGTTTCCTTACTCCGCGCTTAGTACTATAGTATGGTGATTTTTTTCGAGTGGCGTTATTTCGCTGCGAAATAACGAAAAGACGAAATGGCACTAACAAGCCACCATACCCAACCGTCTTTATCATTGCAAACTGGGTCTCTTAAGAGGGGCACCTCGTCGTCCGTCGTCCAGACTTTTCAAAGATTTTCTTCTCTAAAACCGCTTTGCCAATCAAAGCCAAAATGTATATGAAGCATCTATGGGAAGGGGGAACCAATGTGTATATAAATAATCCAGGTCACATAACCAAGATGGCCGCCATTCCCATACATTGTAAAAACCTTTCAAAAATCTTCTTCTCCGGAACTGGTGGACCGATTTCAACGAAATTTGGCAAGAAGCATTGATGACTCAGAATGTACCTCAATGTGTATATAAATCATGACACTGGAATGCTCTTAGCCTATTTTACGGCAAGGTCAAAATAGGTCGTCTTTTGCATTTGAATACTAGGAAAAAAAAATAAAATGCCATTTACAGGGAAAATTTTACAAGAAATGAGCAGTAGGAAATGATTCTGAAAAAATGGACCCCATGGGCTCATCTGCCTCCGCCCCGGGGCAATACTTATACAGCATAAATTCAAAGGTAATGTATGAGTAGGATAAATCAAGTAGTTCATAAACGAATCTCCTTTTCGAGAGCCACGTATATGTGGCTTGGGTCTTTTGTTTTGAAAACCAGGTATATGTAAGTATATGCGCTAACTAAATTTGAGGGTGACCATAAAGCAACCTTAAAGGTACAGACTTGCGACAAAATGCTGATTATGGGTATTAATAAATGAGCCCAACAGCAAACATCATTCTCTAGAATGTTCATTAGTAAAATGACTGAAAGTTCGTATCTGAAAAAAAAAAACCAGAGGGCCAATGCTCCTGTAAACGCTCACCTGAGATCTGCTGTATATACCAATAAACGTGTTTGAATATTAAGGACAATAGCCCCAGTAAAGGGGCAGATGAAGCCCAGAGGCCATTTTTCAGAATAAATATCCTGCCCATTTGCCAATTTCCTGCAAGTTTTGTCTCTTCAAATGACATTTTAACAGTTTTCCCATTCATATGCATAGGCGACCAATGTTGACCTTGTCCTAAAATAGGTCAAGGTCATCACAGGATCATATTTATGTACACATTGTAGTACTTGAGTCATCGATGCCCCATGCCAAGTTTCATTGAGATCGGTCAACCAGTTCCGGAGAATAGGGTCTTTGACGGGCTTTTACTATATATGGGCACGGCGGCTATCTTGGCCATTTGACCGGGATTATTATATACATTAATTCCCCCTTCTTTTAGATGCAGCATATAAAATTTGACTATGATTGGCCAAACGGTTTCAGAGAAGAAAATATTTGAATATTATGGTAATACTGCGTTAACACTATGTTCCCGGCGGCCACGGCGGCCACGTTTCAGGCAACCGTGATCAAAACGGGATAAACATGAGGCAGCGCAGGGGAACGGGATGTGCAAACGTAGCACGCCTTGATAACCGTGGACACCGTGGCAAATTTTTTGACAGTTTATAATGCGTTTACACTATGTTCCCGGCGGCCCCAGCAGCCCCGTTTGCTCGAAACGTAGCGTGCCGTGGAATTTTAGTCACATATTTCTCTGTTTTCAATGTCTATTATGTCTTGTTAAGTTTTCTTACGTTGTATTACGATATCCGTAACAAGCCGTGGTAGTGATAAGCCGATGTGCCGCTAAGGTACGTTAAGGCTATCCACGATCTATCACGATTATTAGCACGTTCTGTTACGGCCTTTAACGTTCTCATACGGTCAGTTGCGTTTTGACCCAGGCGTAACAAGGCGTAACACGTTTTTTTTTTGTTGTTTTTTTTTTGTTTGTTTTTTGTTGTTTTTTTTTTTCGTTCTGTCAAGGTCAGCTACGGACGAAACGTAGACGCCATAAAACTTAAAGCACTTGTGTGCCTTGTGTATACGAATAACGGGAATAAGTCGTTTGAAATAATAACAACCGCGCGCCTCAACAACCGACTGCGGAGTTGATTAAGAAAGTCTGGTATTTTATTTCTTCTTCAGTGGCATAGAGCCATTTTAAAACAGGATACAGTAACGACACTGCTTGTTTTTCAGTTATTTTACAATATGTTATTTCGATCCCTAGTACAAAAAATGCTATAACATTCGCTTCGGTATATACAGGGGTCAAATTTCAATTTACACATTAACAGAAAACACTTTTGTAGAATCTTTTTTTACTTTTACTTTATAGAATTATTGCCCCTGCTTTATGATGTCATAATATTTTCAATATGCGTCATTCAAAAACAATGCACAGATTTCACATTTTCGTATTAAATTTTTTCATATTTTGTGAATTTGATTGTATGGTGAGAATCTCAAATTGATAGTTATCTCAATTAAATCTAAGATAATATAATGGATATTCGCTGTAAAATACTACATTTACTTCAGATATAAGGTGGAGCAGTCGCTTAGTTTCTAAGAGAGCTGTCCATCTATATAATTATAGAAACACTGTCAAATTTCATGATTGAAAAGGTCAACCAAAACGCTTTTTGAACTAATCAAGTAAACAGATTTTTGGACGTTATAGTGTTATTAGTTCATGCTATTTTTGGGGTATGGACACCTCTTCCACAGACATTCTGTGTTATCTTCCAAAACGTTATTACTCTTAAACCAAGATTTTAGTGGATAAATTATCCAAAACTTATATACTGAGAGGAATTAGAAACTTAAGTTTTCAACATTACTTATTGTTTTCTTATTTTTAGATTGATTTTGAATAAAACCAGAAAGTATATTTTGATTGTGGCAGTGTGAAATTTCTGCTTCACATTTCGCATTTAAAATTTTGGATTCCGTCAAATGTAACAGAGTTACGTCATTTTGACGTTTTCTTCCCAAAAAGCATAAAAGACCATGATTAGTGCCATTTTCGCTGAATGCAAAATAACGAGTGTCAACGTCCGTGATCAAGGACTGAGAATATGCACGAAATATTGTAAATTTAAGATTTTATCTTTCAAAACGCGAAGTTTTATTTTTAACGTCAAACATGAATGTGAACTTTCGACGTTTTCTTACGCCAAGTAAAGATTTTCATGATAAATGACAAAGGCTATGGGAACGCCGACGATGCATTTGTTTTCTTGAATTTAAAATAAAAAAAAAAAAACGTTTTCGGTGTTTGTACAGTTTATCTTTTAATCTTGAGCGTCACGTCAACGTCAGGAATGGAGGTCCCATTTTTTGTAAACAGATGTTTTATTAGAATCATCAAATGATGTGCCCATTTATTTAATGATTAATTGATTTGCCATCTTTTACTTGAAAACAGGAGTCACATACATTTTAAAAGTCAATATGACGTAACGCACAACTGGTCGGTCGTTTTTGCTCATGCTAAAAACTGCTTGCAGTGCAGAAATCGATACCATATCATGATGTTAAAAAGCAAATCGAAAATATTTTCTGCAAAAAAGCTAAGATGAAAAAAGATTGGCCATGTTAATGACGCTTATGATTGGCCACGTTGATGACGTTTATTGAATCTTAAGTGTGAAATTCGACGCATGACGTTATCTGTGGACGGATGTTCAAGGTACAGTGGATCGAGCCATAAATTTTATAGAGATTTATGGTTCTTTAGGGCATCATGCACCAAAACCTTCGATTTGATAAATGGACTTGAACACTCAGATTTTGACCATTGCATTAAAAAATTGACCATAGACAGTCCACTTAGCAAATTTATTAATTTTTGACGAACCAACATTGTAACAGAAATTTTTTTGTAATCAAATTTTATAACAAGAATCAAAACTTTCGCTTTTGCTCAAAGCAGGAACTTTCTCAAGACAGGACTTAAGTTTCTAGTTCCTCTCAGTATATCAATGTAATAAGAAAAGAGCTGATACCAAACAGCATTCACAGTTTGGATGGGTCATAACTTGACAGGAAATTATTAGGCTCTGAAACTTCTATTCCGATGTTAATTCAATCTATCAACTCGTAAAAATTGGCGAAGTACTATGTATACAGCTCTCGTAAAAAATGCAATTTCTGTTTTAGGAAAAAAAAATTTCACCTGTGCGTTTGCAAGGTAATGAATATCCCGTAGGTATAAAATCTTTTAATTCAAGCATTACACTGTTTTAGGGACAGGATGAAGTAGGTATTTGCAGTGTCATAAAGGTGTCCCTCATTAGAGACCCAGTTCGCAATAATAAATTGCATCGTCCTAAAATGGTGGGTGATTTCAATATCGCAAAGAAACTAACTATAATCAGCATGTATTTTTGCTCTGGTCCAGATGCTGGTTTAAAAGAAAACGAGTCGATGACAAGAATTAAAGAACACACCTCGTATTGCCCCGTTGTGGGGGCAGATGAGCCCCTGGGGTCCAATTTTTCAGAAAGATTCCCACTGCTCATTTCCTGTAAGATTTTCCCTGTAAATGGCAATTTAAAAGTTTTTCTATTCAAATGCAAAAGGCGACCTATTTTGACCTTGCCGTAAAATAGGCTAAGGTCATCCCAGTGTCCTTATTTATATACACATTGTAGTACATTCTGAGTCATCAATGCCTCTTGCCAAGTTTCGTTGAAATCGGTCCACCAGTTCCGGAGAAGATTTTTGAAAGGTTTTACCATGTATGGGCATGGCGGCCATCTTGGTCATGTGACCTGGATTATTTATATACACATTGGTCCCCTTCCCATAGATGCTTCATTGATTGGCAAAGCGGTTTTAGAGAAGAAAATCTTTGAAAAGTGTGGACGACGGACAATGACAGACGACGGACAGACGGATGGACGCCGGATGCCTGCCTATCCTATAAGCTCACATGTAAGCCTACGGCTCATGTGAGCTAATAAAACTGAGATCCTTTAGGAACATTGAGCATATTAATGAGAAAAGGGATGTGCCATACCGCGGTTTTGGCTACTGACACTTTAGATTTGGCAAAATGGAGCCAAAGAGAAATACTGTAATTTTGCAACATTCAACAGGATGGTCGATACAAAGACTAGTATCCTAACTGGGAACAGCCCTGCTATCTCCCATCCTGCCCGTATTTGGAGACCTGTGTTTACAATGGCTGTAGCATACCATCATGAAAGCATGTCCATGAAATATAACTACCCTTACACCCCACTTGATATTGTAAAACTTGGGTGTCTTATTTCCTTATTTTCACTCCAAACATAGATAGAAGGCAGTCATCAGAAAGCCTCGCTGAGGCGGTTCTACTGAGTACACATGATTATTGTTTTAAGCATAACGATAAACACTTGACAAATGGAAAGTTTTATGTTTAACAGTCGTTAAAATCTCATGAGTTTTCCATAGGGGGTGGGGGGTGTAATAAAGTATGTGTAGGTTGCATGTGTAGGCAAAACTTTTGGGGAAATACATAACGTGTAACAAAACCGTTTCTCTTCTAAGAGCTTTATTGTGAATAATTACAATATAATTAAATACATATTTAAAAGCATTATATGACAAAATAAATAAAAATTATTGTAAAATGCATTTTTCATTTGACTTCATAATACTGATACATGTATATCATTGTATACTTTTATAATACTGATGTTGTTTTGTTTATGACCGTCATGGCTATATGTTGTCGTGTTGTTTGTGCATCGCCTTCCAGATTCAAGTTTGACAAAAAAAATCTAAATGCTTCAATTTGAAAAAAGCTAAATGCTTTAATTTGAAAAAAAGCTAAATGCTTTAATTTGACAACAAGCTAAACGCTAAAACGAGACAAGGAAACAATTGTGCTGAAATACGCATTTGAAATCACAAACTCTCCCACATATTATTATAGTATAATACATACGTGCATTGAATGCTTAATCTACAAAATAAATAAATGCATTTAATGCTAAAGCTAATACTTTTACCCAGCAGGCACATGACGTCAGAATGACGTCATATCAACCTCGCATCGACGTCGATCTGACGTCATGTGCCTGCTGGGTAGTACCTTTCTCCAAAGTGAGCTATGTTATGGATATAAGAGTGTCGCATTCGAACTCCGAAATTCAAAAATGAAAATGTAATAAAATGAAAGTGTGCATTGTACCCTCCACCTTTCACTGGATCTTTTTTGCGAAACATTCTCACAGCTGTCATGAATCAACAACATACGCATTACGAAAACAAGCCCATGTAAAACTTAGTAAAACGTTTGTTTTTTTTTTTGTTTTTTTTTTGTTTTTTTTTTTTTTTTTTTTTTTTTTTGCTCACAACATAGATTTTGGGTACACGTACACGTTAGATGCGGTTTTAACGAGTACTCACAATCTATGTTTTGGGGCACTTGAAAAATAAGAAAAATAGGTATACCCCTGCAAACCCAAGTTTTTTTTATATAAAATGGGGTTAAAGGGGGCATACATTTCACGGACATGTTTTCATGATGGGTGCAAACTATGATTCTATACCACTCAATGCAAAAAGAGTAAAAAAGTATCACACATTAATCGTGAAACCGAGTTCTATAACTATGGTCATTCTGGTGCTTTTAGTGAAAAAGCTCGGTTAGTCCTTATTCCTAACACGCATTTCTAACAGATTCATTTTATGTCATTTTAAAAAAACTTTCTGCTGTTTCATCCTTATTTCCATAATAAATAAGGCGGGATTTTACATCTTTTTTTTGCAAAGAATTTTTTAATAAAATTTGGACTGCTACTCAGCATGAAAGATCAATCTGCACATCAGATTTCAGAAAATCATGCTTGTTGACCGTTCTGTTCTCAGACTGGTGACTGTGTGTTTGCTCCATTAACCGTTTCCAATAGTATATTCATTTATTGCACGGCCCTATCAACACTAACAATAACAGACAATAATTTCTCTCACACGCCTATGGAATAACTATGAAGCACTATGAGCTGGGCAAGCGTAGGCATCTTTTTCTGAAAATAGACATGGTATATTCGCAAAGAAAGGTGTTTAATTCTGTGTGTAGATGTTCGTGTCCTGACCTTGAGGTTATAAAACTTTTTTTTTCAAGTTCAGCTCAGCTGAGCATGAAATTTCAATTGCGCATAAATGTTGAAATAGTCAAAATTAGTGGCAAATTCAGATTCAATACTCAACAGCTAGTAAGTTATCCTGCCCATAAATGTTAAAATGCCAACAATTGTTGGCATTTTAACATTTATGTGCAGGATAAATTTTAGTCTCAGCTGAGGTGAGCATGAAAAAAAGTTTTATAACCTCGGGCCTGAAGTTTAAATGAAAAAAAATGGTTTTACCTATATGGTATAGGTTGGTAACTGTGTTAGGGGAATTTGGTGTTTAAAATATGTTTCTTCCGTCCCCGTTTAACGTCATGTATGGCTCGTAATAGTAAATTTTAAAACGTGTACTATAAATCTGCATACCTTATAGCAACAAGCGTCATACAACAACAAGAGGAGCACTATTGGTGCACAGCTAGATAGTTCGCAGTTCTAGTCCCCGGAGCAACGTTTGTATCAGACGTTGACTCGGTGATCCCCCCTGCAAGAAATTTGATGTCAGCTAAAAACATATTTTCAATCTGCAGTTTAGCATATTTAATGTGACAAAATTTGAACATACACAATTGCAAACATGTAAGTTGTAATAAAAAGGCACAAGTAGGCAATTATCAGGAAAAGACGCAACCAGAAAGAAATTCCCACTTCAAAACCAGCTATTTCCCAATAGGCAGCCACTCAGTTACCCAAACTTAACTAAAAATATGAAAACGCGCATAAGGTTAAAACAGCACAATTATTTGTCTCCAAAACATAAAACAAATAGAACCACAACAGAAGTATTGCCTTGGAACGATCAGTAATTTGAATATAAAATTACTGGGGGCTTAAACCAGCTTTACAGGTGCCTAACCTCTTATCTTCTACAGTTGTTCACAGCATTTAGTTAGTTGTTCGGTCCTCGTGGTGAATCTCTAACTAGTCAATGAATTATCAAGGATAAACAAATCATGATGAATCAAAAACGAGGATTCACAGATTCAGTAAGTTGCCCGACGATGGAGATCCCTGGGCACCAAATAACTTACTGAAATCCGGAGCAAAAGAAAAAAACACCAGGTGAACCCTGGTGGACTAAGCAACAGACAAGAAGCTCAGGCCCAAACCAACTAAAATGAATACATGTAGCTTTAAGTCGGGCCATCATAGAGTCTGACGTGCAATTAAAGAAGGCAGCATAGTTATCAACCATGATTTGGGTTAAAATTAAAAGCTATTAAGGAAACCTAGATGTTTTGTTTTTATTGTTAAACGTTCCTTTGAATATTAATGTATGAGTATCTTTACCATAGAGATTTACGCCGCGCGAATGCAGAATGTGGAACTGAATTTCTCATTTATTTCATGGTGTGGTTTCTACATAATATGTAGCTTGCATACAAATAATGTATAGAGTTTGTCGCTAAAGAGACCCACATACTCAGTATTTATAAAGGGACAATTTTGTTAAGACTATACATGTATGCATTTTAACAGCACGCCTGAAACACATAGTTCACGTACAATAAACGCAAGTAACGTAGCAAGCGGAGTGGAGCTCACTGAAGGACAAATAACACACGACAGTGTCTCTTAAATCTACAAGTTACATGTATTGACGTAAACCTAACATTAATGTTAAAGAATAGTCAAATGGTCACGTTTTCAGAATTTTTAAGCAATAGTGCCAATGCTTGAATGACTTCATTTGTCAAATATTTTGTCAAACAGGGCGTAATTTCAATAAGAAAGAAGAGAAAATTAAATGAAAGAAGATAGGAGCTGGAGAGACAGAAGGAGATGATAGAAAAAGAATGAAAATATTATGAAATAAATTTATTCAATATACTCATCTTTAAGTCAACATTTTAGCTAAAGAAATGAAAACAATTATATGGTAATAGCAACAATATCCTTCGAGCATGTAACAACTAAAAGCACATGTATCACGGCGATAACTGACAATATAAAACATATTCATTCTCAACTCAGCTGAGCATGAAAACCAGGACCAACTACGATATTTTTATACATACATATTTCAAGAAAAGTCAGTCATTTATCCTGCTCAGCTGAGTTGAACATGCACAAATGCAAATCAAACTAAGCAATAAACGTTATTTTACAAGCATGTCCATACAGCGCTAACCAACTAAGCATGCTCACACAGCAATAAACATGCTCACACACCCATAAGCACGTTAACGCAGCACTATGCGTGCAGTTTACCGTAGCCCGTATAATATTTTGTGAAAGGTGTTGCCATGGGAACTCGTCTGAACACTTTTGGTTGCGTTCGATTGATGTTAGGGAGAGACCTACGTGAGGACTGGCGTGGTTCGGCAGTTTTACTCCGGTACACATTCATCACTAGGGAGGCATCTGAGTTTGGACTAACTCGTTCATTCGGGCCGGGGTACCTGGTTATAAAAGAACAAATGATCACAACTGAAAGTTGAATAAAACAAGGGTAGAAGTATACTCAGCGTCAATGAAAAGTTACCACCACTAAAATTTCGATATTTTGAGAAATAAAAAAAAATCTTTCCAAAAAATTTATTTCATTCATGATTCTGGTCAACGGCAAATTGATTTAGTGACACTAAACAGTTCCACTAGACCTAGGGCTATGGTGCACGTGATGCACGTGGAATTTGTAATTTCGATTTTTCGAGAACTAGAAAGCCTTATTTTCACAAGTCAATTCATGCTTCTAACACCCTCTGTGAAAACGCCACTAAATCGTTTTTTTTTTTTTTTTTTTTTTTTTTTTTTTTTTCAAACAACTGGTGGAATAGAGACCCTCACTTTTAGGAAGTCCTCACTTTTAGGAAGTATTCAAATTTTGCATTTCTCCATACATTTCAATGGAAGCTTCTAACATTAGGCATGGCGTGCGTATAATCTATACGGCAGTGATGAGTATAGCTCGGCAAATAGGTCACTGTATGGGCGTTACCTCATGAATACGTTATTGGGTATGGTCTACGTGGGATTATCAAAAATTACGTGGACTTTTCCCATTACTTGACAACGATTCAGGCAAACATATTCAAATGTTAGCTGACGATAAACTTGCTTAAATCCACTACATTCTGAAAGTTTGATTGATCTAAAGAGTTTTTTTAGCGGTTGGTGATGGTTTTACTTACCCCACCCTCCCTATGGCGGAGCACGTCAGAAATGACGTTAAGCTTTGCACTGCAGTTTCGCATTTCATTTGCGTTTTCTTCAAAACGGTTTTGCAGATCACAGCCAAGCGTCCCATGTGTCTTAAAGAATCCATAACAAAACAATTTATGCTTGCTCAATAATTACGTTGGACCGGTTATGCACCTACGTTGTTTTGCTAAGGCATACATGTTTGCTTTTTCGGAACTTTTAAGCGATGTCTGAATTTCATGCAACACAGATCAACCGGCAATATCATGCAATTCCCAGTTTGAAACAAATCCTAATTTCATATTTGCCGGTAACACTTCACGGTACTTTGATTAAGCATTACAAATGAAACCTTGCATGCACGTTTGAACAAAAAGGACCAAAATCAGTATTAAAATTCCTATCCGTCATTTAAAATGTTTTAACGTCTAAATCATAATGTTAAAAGTCAGCATCGATATGCCCAGTCCAAATTTATTCTCAAATCAAGGCGATACATTAATAATTTTTTACAGATTGGTAATTTAAACCATGCTCCAATAGTGGACATAAGTTTTTTAAGATACTTTGAGCAGTAAACCTGTAAAAATCCGTAGCCCTAAAAGGGCTTTTTGTGGTTCAAAATCAGTGGTTTTGCGTCGACGTCACTGACGTGATCGGTGTGCTCCAGGATGGTGAAAGTGGGTGTTTTCATTTCAAAATAATTTTGTAACGGATGAAGGGATTGCGATAAAATTTTGCACACTAATGCATATTACATGGGTCCATGTGGATTGAAAGTTTGAGTGGAGTCGAGTCATATAATCATAAGTTATGGGAAAAGTCCACGTAATTTTTGATAATCCCTCGTACCTTTGACTTTGGTAAAAACTAAAGGTGTACAGTTAAAAGATTCAACTCACATGTTTTCCGTTACAAAATAAGAATGAAATATGAGTTTGTCTAATTCACTGGATTGGACAAAATACAGGTAGCTGATTTCTAACGGTAAATATGTGACAGCGGTCCAGGCTGACTGAGTTCGATTTTCCTATAAACCCCCTACTTGAACAGATGGACTAGCCGACCACGCCCAGGTATGAATATTAAAGTTGACGCCCATACAGTGACCCATTTGCCGAGCTATACTGTTTTCGACAGCCATGATGAATGACACTCTATGACATGAAAATGAATGCAGAAGTAATGAGAATAAATCAAATATTGTCATGTGTTAATTGAACTCGATTTACTGTTAGCTTTTCATTGACACTGAGTATAGTTTTCTGTGGTGTCTGGGTGGGGATTTAAGATTTATTATATAAATCATTATGAAAACTTGTCCATGCAATATACAAAGATTTTTTTTTTTTTTTTTTTTTTTTTTTTTTTTTTTTTTTTTTTTTTTTCAGAAGCAAAAATTGAAAATCTCATCGGAAAACATTTGATTTTTTAAATACTTTCGCTTAAGCCATACTTCGCCGAGGCGGTTATAACGAGTACGCACAATATATGTTTTGTATCAAAAATAAGAAAATTACGTATACCACTGCAAACCCCAGTTTTTTTCTGTATAAAAGTGGGGTTTAAGGTGAAATATACATTTCATGGATACGTTTTCCTGATGTGTCTTCTATACTTTAAAGAACCACGAATTGCAGACTATAAAAATGTATACAATATTAAACCTAAAACGTAGTTGATGCACAGCGCATATTCTGATTATTTTGAATTACCTCAAAAGTCAAAATGTGGGCAAAAACTGAGGTAGTTTACATTGCGCGATATAGAGAAAGTGTCATGTTCATTTAAATGAGTAATATGGAACTTAGTTTTACTGTGTCGAAATTTACATTCCAGCCTGGACATTTGCATATTTTATATTTGAGCCTGTGCGTGAGAAAACCAACAATTTGAGTTTTCCGACCAGGTCCGACACATACCGGCCTGTACAATCAAAGGAGATGGTTAGAGGCAGGAAATTTTGGATTTACAAAGTAGAAGAAAGTACTATCCATGTAGCGAAAACACAGGCGCTGATCAGCTTCGCAGTTACTGCGAAGCTGATCTGCGCCTTTGTGTTCGCCTATGCAGATTGTTGGTTTTCCCATGTGGCGGCTCATTTTAAGGCTTCGCAGCAAATAAACGCTGGTATTTAAAATCGTATCTTTGTGTCAAAACACAACATTCAATGATTATGTTTTTCAAATATTAAACAATTTCAATTTTAATCTGAAGCTTTAAGCCGGACAGTTCAACTTTGGGTCGTGTAAACAACATTCTAAACGTAAATCTACCATAGAACCTAACGTTTTTATCTCACATAAATGACTCAGTTGAATACAAAGTTGTTTCACAGTTCTTCCATTAACTAGCAGTGCTCATTGGCTCAGAAACAGTTGTCTATACATGTACCCCCTCTTAAACTTCCCTGGTCTAATGCACTACTGCACTATGGTGCACACTGAGCGCAAATTATTTAAGCACTTTAACTTTATGTTCAGATGTGGCTTTGACAAGAGAGTACTTATCGCTCAAAGTACGTGCAAGGTAGGCGCACTTCCTGTATAAGTCCTGGAGGTGCACTTCATCAGGAAAACATATCTGTGAATTGTATACCCTTAAACCCCACTTTTATATAGAAAAACTGGGGTTTGCAGCTGGGGTTACCGGTATACCTATTTTTCTTATTTTGCTCCAAATCATAGATTGTGGGTACTCGTTACTCGTTAGAACCGCCTCGCCAAGGCGGTTCTAACGTGTACCCACAATTAATGTTTTGAACACAAACAGTAAAAATCATCAATTTCTTTCTGATGCTTCTTTTTCAAATAAATGTGTCCACAATTTAGCTATTCCAAATTCTCTGACAATTCTTTGACTCAACTCAAGTAAGTGCATTTACTGTATGTGCGATTTTCTCGCATCTAAGGAGGCGCGGAGCACTATTCTCATCGGTTACTTCACAGAGAATAATTTGAACAATGCTTTATTATTAATGAAGACATAATTTTCTTACTGCATTTTTAGTTATTACAAATTCCAAACATGGAGAAAATGCCTTAGACTTTATTCTTGATATCCTTTGCAATTCATAAACTTGTCTCTTCAAAATTCTTTTTTTTTTCTCTGACTTTTGTCTGAGAATGCAAAATTCCCTGACTAATGTTAAAATTCCCTGACAATTACCTTACCTTGAAAAAATATTTTCCCTGACTTTTTCCTTGACCGTGGACACCCTGTCAATTTTTACTGCTAAAGAAAACCTTTGTATATTGCATGAGCAAGTTTTCCTAATGTCTTAATATTGTAAGCGTTATTACTGTCTTCATTGTATGTTGACAAGTTATTGTAGATGTGTTCGTCCCACTCAACAGCAAAAGGTCATTAGCGAGAGAAGAGACCTCGGTCATAAGTCTCATCTGAAAGACTGAAATTTTATATTAGTTCAAATGATTTGTACCCGGAAGGGCTTTTTTCAGTCAGCATCACCGGCTAGCAATATCTTTGTCCTAACTGCTTCACATCAACATTGGCCATTACTCTAATCATATTAAGGAAGTCCCTACATGACAAATTTGACCGTTTATCACGCTAGAGAACCACTGTACTCTTAGACCGCAGTAGATGCGGGCTGTACCAGTCGATGTGAGCAACAACAAAAAAAAACTGTTTTGTTTATTTTGTTTATTGTGCCATTTTAAAAACGTGTGTGTATTTTCGAGATAGTTTACTTCGTAGACAATTATCAACTATATGTCTAACTTCAGGTTTGCAAAGTATGAGCCATATAATTATGTTAACTATTTTGATGCAGTTGCAGATTTTGTAGTCTCCGATTGAGCCAGGGTGTTGGAGAATATAACAGTAGTATTTCAAGTAGTAAATATTTTAGAAGAACTTACTGGTTTCCAAACTGTGAGTAAACAAGATGTCTTTTTTGTTGCCCACATCACAGGCGCTTGAAGTCCTATATATAATTATAATCATAGTGTAAGTCAATATAGAATATTATATATATTGACCTTAGACACTACCGTAAATCTGATGCTTTTTGGGTCACTAATGTAACTTCAAGCGCCTGTACCCACATCGACTGGTACAGCCCGCAACTACTGCGGTCTTAGAGTACAGTGGTTCTCTAGCGTGGTTTATAGAAAAGGTCCGGATTAATTAAACATAGTGTAACTACTTACCATGGATTTTGATATAAATGTGAGTGTCTGTCTTCCACTTCTTGACGAAAATGGCCTAACTGAAAAACAAACTTTTGGCGTACAGGGTAGCTTAACTAAGCAATAAGCAGACAACAAAAATTCTTGGTATAATGTTTCCAGAAACTTGACATTAATAATTGTAAAATGAAGACGTTAACATTGAGCTAGATTATTAAAACAACTTCTTTTAACTTAAAACTGCTATATTAAAGTTCACGAACATATTCAGCTGTATGTTATTGGTAAAACATACTTATATAATATAGAAATCCATAAAACAGTATGCTGCTGACGAATGCTAAATAATGAGGCTCTATCAATGTGGTCTTAGCTTATTACGAGATAATTAAGTCGTTATTACGAGATAATATTTTTTTTTCTTTTTCTACAAGTGGTCCGTCTAGGCTTTCGTATTATTAATTAGCTACATGAAACTGTTCCCTGAAATAAAAAAAAATGACCTTCCTCTCCACTTCTTAAAATGTTTTCTACAGCTCACTGACTCGTAAAACCCCAAAAGACTTTGTTTGCTGCCCGGTTAGAATACTTTCTAGTGTTCCCTTCTCCCCAGCTTTACAAACCCCTGGTAGGGCCTAAATAATAAAGAATTTTAAATGAGCCACTGCATAAGAAAACCAGCAAAATGCTTGGGCGTAAACAAAGGCGCAGATCAGCTTCGTGGTGACTGCGAAGCTGATCAGCGCCTTTGTTTTCGCTACACAGATAGTATAATTCTTCTTCTTCTTAAATCCGAAATTTCAAGCTTCTAGCCTGCTTCTGTGACTGTAAAGGCTGGTTTGTGTTGGACCCAGTAGAAACCCATATTGTTGGTTTTCTCACGCACAGGCTCAAACCACCTTTACTCACCATAATTTGTCGGGAAGTATTAGCGTAGTCCCAGTCTTGTCTGTCGGGCACCGCCCAGCCTATCTCCCCCACACCCGCCGTTCGGGGGCGGGGAAACGGGGTACCAGGGGCCGCCCTCCAGACATAGTCAGTTTCGCTGGTCCCCTCTCCTGACATGGTACCAATACCGACATATCTGTGTTCCGGCTCCACTGACACCCGATGGTCACCTCGGCCGTTCGGTCCTTAACAGATACAAAAAAAAAAAACATGAGAAAGCCTGATCCGCATCATGAGAAAACCGGCTTTTTGCATATGCGAAAACAAAGGCGCAGACCAGCTGTGCAGTAACTGCACGACTGATTCCAGCGCCTTTGTTTTCGCTAATCGAATAGTACAATTCCTTTTATATTTATAGCCAAAATTTCGTGTCTCTAGCCCGCTTCTGTGACTGTACAGGTCGATTTGTGTTTGTTTGTTCGGGTTTAACGTCGCTTTCAACATTAACTGTCATGTCACGACGGTGTCTGGTTGTGACAGGGAGCTCTATGCTCACTTTTATAGTGCTGCCTCACTTCGGTATCAGATCCCAGACACTTTTACCTAATACCACCCCCAGTCACATTATACTGACACCGGAGCCACCAGTCCTAGCCCTACCCCGAAAATCCGAGTGCCAAGCGGGGAGCAACTAGTACCATTGTTAACGACTCTGGTATGTCGCGGCCCGGGATCGAACCCGGTATCTCCCGATCTCGGAGCGGACACTACCTACTGAGCTACCGAGCTCGGTACAGGTCGATTTGTGTCGCACCTGGTCGGAAACCCCGAAGACCTGTTTTCTCGCGTCGCGGCTCATGATCATATATATGCGAAAGCAAATGCATATAGCTGATCAACGCCTCTTTGACTCCACTGATGGTATACTCCGTATTCATCTTCCATCCTAAAATGTAGCTTCTAGCTATAGTCTTCTCCTGTGGCAGGCCGGTTTGTGTCGGACTTGGTCGGAAACCTCGAAGACGGGTTTTCATTTCACGCGATACAGATGATGTTAAGGTTGTTTTGAATGGGCAGAATAGATTCGCCATTCATTTTAATTTAAAACATGCCCCACATCAGTGCGGAAAAATCTGTATTATCCAAGAGTATTTCAATCGCAGTTAAAAAGAGTCAGTTGAAAATTCCAAACCCGACACAAGGCGTGGAAATTAGACATCTGATAAAATAATAGATATGCCGTGTGCAAGATAAATGAGCCGCCTCAATGGGAAAGCCAATGATTTGCATATGCGAAAACAAAGGCGCAGATCAGCGCCTTTGATTTTGCTACACGGACTGTACTATCCCTTTACCTTCTAAATACGAATTTTCATGTTTGTAGCTGTCTTCTGTTACTGTGCAGTCCGGTTTATGTCGGACCTGGTCCGAAACCACAACGTTTATTTTCCCACGAGGCGGCTCAAATAGCTCTTTCCCAGCAAGGTGGTCACCGGCAGCATAAAGGCAACACGTTTGTAAACATACTTGAAAATGAAAACTGCTGTTCAGCTAGTATTATGATTTTTTTATCTGGCCGTATAATGAATAGAGCTATCCTGAGATCTGTTGGAAAAATAGTCTTTGATGGTTGTTTTACATGTACATGTAGTTCCAGTAAAACATGCTATAAAAGTGAGAATTACGGATTATTATAGGAATGAATTTTATTTTTGTTGATTTTATCGATGTGTAAACTCAGGCGAATCACTCACAAACTAAATAAAGCCCGAAGGGCTTTATGAAAAAGTTTGTGAGTGATTCGCCTGAGTTTACACATCGATAAAATCAACAAAAATAATAATTCATTCCTTATAATTCCAACTTTGTCTCATTACACTGCATTTGTCTACATTGATTTAAATTTTTATAGCCAGCGGAAGGAAAATAGAGCAAAACGGATCTTCATGAGGCAGCCATCTTGAAAATTTCCAAAGCATAAAACTCACTTCTCGCAATAAATAGAAGCTATAACTGGCTTGCTATAAGCAGGCTGTCAAAGCGGGAGCTTTAAAACGTCACCCCTTCATTCAAAATTGTGCTTTTGGGAGAAAATATTGCCGTCTTGACCGATAGAAGTACATGTCGATTTTGAACTGGTGGCTCGGAATATTAAAATATATTTCGGAATATTAAATATTTTTTTATAGAATTCCAACACACAACAGGAAGATTAACACACTTACCGTACTATGTTCTGTTAAAAGAAAATGCGTCCATGTTAATAAAAATTCAAAATATTCATTTCGACGCCTTCAAAACGCGTTCATCCATTGTTTTTATGACGTTTAGATTTGATGACGTCAACGTTCTTGAGAGGAAACGTCACGTTATCACGTAACGTCGCGCCGTTTTTAAGGATGTTCGCTGCCAACATTTGACATTTCGGAACTTCCGGTTTTTATTTTGTTGAATATCTCGTAAACGGTTGCAGATATTTTCCTAATATTTTATATCTGGATACATATTGATGATATGCATTGAATGAGCCATGAAAATTGTCAATCTAAGGAACTTCATTTTTTCACCCCATTTTCTGCACTTTTTCAAAAAATCCTATCTCCTTGATAATATTTATATTAGATTTGGGACCAAGTTATACAGACAAATTGTTGGAATTCCGATGGGTACAAATTGCGCACCTCTCGTAGCTGATTTATTTTTATACTGCTACGAAAGAGATTTCATGGATTCTCTTAACCATGATAATCAAGCTGATGTTATCGAGGCTTTTAATTCCACATCTAGGTACCTCGATGACCTTTTGAACATTGACAACCCTTATTTTGAAGGTATGGTCAATCAAATTTACCCACCTGAACTTCAGTTGAACAAAGTCAATATCACAGATACTGAAGCCCCCTTTTTAGATCTACATCTTTCTGTTGTAAATGGATTTGTTTCTTCTAAAATTTATGATAAGCGCGATGACTTTGATTTTGATATAGTAAATTTTCCTTTTTTGGATGGTGACGTTCCTCGTCGTGCTTCTTATGGTGTATACATTTCGCAACTTATTAGGTTTGCTAGAGTCTGCAATCATATTGCAGACTTCAACGCTCGAAATAAATGTTTAACGGCAAAACTTCTCCAACAGGGCTATCGGTATCATAAACTTCGAAAAACATTTTCTAAATTTTATCGTAGACACTATGAATTGATTTCCAAATATAATGTTGGGTTAAAGACGCTTTTAAGTGAGGGCCTTTCGGAACCTGAATTTTATGGTGACTTGGTTTACAAATTTAAGAAACTTAAAGGAATTAATGATTTTTCTTTTCAGTTCAGAAAAATCATAACACGTTACAGACGTATAGGTTATAACTTAAATGTTATGCGACAGTCTGCATGCTTAGTTTTTAACCCAATCATGGTTGATAACTATGCTGCCTTCTTTAATTGCACGCCGGTCGGTCGGGCGTCAGACTCTATGATGGCCCCGACATAAAGCTATTCATTTCAGTTGGTTGGGGCCGGAGCTTCTTGTCTGTTGCTTGGCCCACCGGGGTCCAACTGGTGTTTTTCTTTTGCTCCGGAGTTAGTAGGTTATTCGGCGCCCAGGGATCTCCATCGTCGGGCAGCTTACTCAGTCTGTGAGTCCTGGTTTTTGATTCATCAGGATGTTTGTCATGATTTATTTGTTTGTTCTTGATGATTCATTGACTAGTTAGAGATTCACCACGAGGACCAAATAACTAACTAAATGTTATGAACCACTGCAGAAGCTGAGGGTGAGGTTATGGCCATGTAAAACCGGTTTAAGCCCGCCAGTAACTTTGTGTTACTGATCGTTCCAAGTCGATACTTCTGTGGTGGTTCTTTTTGTTTTATGTCTTGGTGTATAAAATTTTTTTGTGCTGTTGGCGCCTTATGTATGTTTTCATATTTTTAGTTAAGTTAAGGTAACTGAGTGGCCACCTATTGGGAAAATAGCTGCTCATTCGGCTTACGATATGTTTCATGGTATAAGTACCTGATTGTTAGTTTGGTTTTTTCCCACCTCGGTTTTTGGAGTGGGAATCTTTTTCTGATTGCGCCTTTTCCTGATCTTTGCCTACTTGTACCTCTTTAGTTGTCAGTAAAATTAAGGGGGTAGGGTAGACTAAACTTGCATATTGTACATTTTCAAATAAATTGCACTAGTTCTATGTTAATTTTAGCAACAGTATGTGTGTACATTGTCTTCTAAGTCAGTCTTTCTGTATTTGGTGTGCTAGTTTTAAAATTTTGGGTGATTTTATGAAATGGGCTTTAAGAAATAAAACAGCCGAAAAAACGCTTAAAATGGCGATTTTCAAGTGATTGGTTCTCTCTTATATGTACACTACCATATATATTTCTTTCTTTTATTCGAACAATATTACCAAGTTCTATGTTGTGTGAAAATACAAGAAAAAGTTTGAATCCACAAATATGGGATTGGCACATTTCAAAATATTGATTTTTTCCAACTTTTCAAGTATGGGGGTAGGGTTTGAAAACGACTCGTAAAATTTTGTCATCCACTTCAAGTTGCAAATTTTTCTATGCTTTTGGTCCAAAATAGTCTGCATTACGTAAATATTACGACTTTTGAAAGCTTTCTGGGTGTATTTTTGTTCAAGACGGGTATGTTTCAAAGAATTAAAAATTAAATTAATTTTACTAAATTTTAAGATTTGTGTTCAGAGGTCTCATTCACAGGCCTGTAGCTTGAAAAAATGCACACTACCCTATACTTATTTTGTTATCAAATGTCTTGTATTGTATTTTGGAATCAAAAAAGAGTGGTTAGAAAAAAAGTTTGAATACTTTTTCATTGGCAGCGAACATCCTTAAGGTGAAATCTGAGTATTCTTACGCATTGCTTTTATCGAAGTATAAAGTCTTCCAAACAACCAATCAGAATGTAGGAAATTAGTAAAGTTGGAATTATTTAAGAAATAGATCAGCTCTAGCAGTGAATTGTTGAGTAATAATTCACTGTTTGGAGGTCAGTTGTAAAGAAGATCAAATCACGAGCGCGTAGCGCGAGTGATTTATCTTCTTACAACTGACCGACAAACAGTGAATTATTACTCAACAATTCACGCACTTGAGCTGATCTATTTCGATTCTAACACACAATAAACGGAATAAATGTTGCTGAAACCGTCGATATCGTTCAGCTTTCCGCCATTGCATTGCAGATATCCCGCCAAAATATTTGACTGTAATGCTGGTATTTACACACACTTATTACGTTTGTTGTGCGCTAAAACGACGTTTCACCGTCTAACGCTGCTTTGTGGGATAGCTGACGTCACAAATGCCGCAAAGTAACGTCACGCTTATTCGCCCAGTGAAATTGTTGCACAATATAACACGTTTTTTTACCATTGGCTATATAGGCGATGTGTGTTAGAATTAAGAAATAGATCAGCTCTAGCAGTGAATTGTTGAGTAATAATTCACTGTTTGGAGGTCAGTTGTAAAGAAGATCAAATCACGAGCGCGTAGCGCGAGTGATTTATCTTCTTACAACTGACCGACAAACAGTGAATTATTACTCAACAATTCACGCACTTGAGCTGATCTATTTCGATTCTAACACACAATAAACGGAAGAAATGTTGCTGAAACCGTCGATATGGTTCAGCTTTCCGCCATTGCATTGCAGATATCCCGCCAAATATTTGACTGTAATGCTGTTATTTACACACACTTATTACGTTTGTTGTGCGCTAAAACGACGTTTCACCGTCTAACGCTGCTTTGTGGGATAGCTGACGTCACAAATGCCGCAAAGTAACGTCACGCTTATTCGCCCAGTGAAATTGTTGCACAATATAACACGTTTTTTTACCATTGGCTATATAGGCGAGGTGTGTTAGAATCAGTTTTAACCGTATTACGGAGTATTCAGGGTATTAATCGCACATGATCACGGGGTCTATTCTTCAAGCCAATATGCTCGGGAGTTGTGCTGGTTAAGGTCAATTTAGTCGGGTGTTTCATTGTTTTTTGCATAAAATGAGAAAAATATAAGAACTTTGGTCAGCAATGTACATTTTTGAAGTGCAGTCTCTAGATATATATTAAAACATCAAATTAGCATTAACAAATCTTTGCAAAAGTTTGAGAAGCGTTCAGCGACAATGTTCAAAGCTCGTAAAAGCACGTGCCTCATCCGCGAGAAGATAAACTAGCGGTACATTTTGGTTGATTTGTCGACACACTTGTGATTTTGAGCAGACTGCTGAAGGTGAGTACACTTGTTGGTCTTCAATGATTTTTATATTCAAGAAATTACATGTCATTTTGCTTTGGAGGAAGAACAGCATGTAAACATGTAACGAATAAGTATAAAATGTAGGGGTGGTGTGAATGCAAAGCACAAAATCATGGGTTGTGAGATATTTTCAAAAAACATGAAACTGTTAAGTTTTCGTTATTATTGAGATTCGTTCGTGATATGTACTCTTTTAACAGACAATACCATAATTAATATGTACAGTTGCACACATTAAGACTTTCGTTAAAATGTTACTGTAGATCGAATAGTAATAGGCCTTATAAGCATTACAACTAGTTTGTACGATTAACAGTGAAAGTATTATAGTGTAATTGCCAAGGTTACATTTGCCCCGATCATCGTACGATTTTTCGGTCTGCGATTTTCCCTACGATTCTAGACATCGTAGGTGATCGTGAGCTATGACGTATATATGAGTTAACAATTCACGATTTCTTGCTCTGGCTTTTGTCGATGTTTTGAGTCAGAACCGTATAGAGATCGTATGGAAATCGTCTTTAATTGAAAATACTACGGAGCCCGTGCGATGTCCGCGAGGAGTCCCTATGATTTCTGACTGAGCCCTTTCCCTGCGATCGCCGTACGTTTTTGTCCACAAATTATCACAATAAATCGTGCGGCGATCGTACGATCATCGCAGGGTCTCCGCACGGCGCGAGCACGACGTGTCTACGGATTACGGTTTTCCGATTTTTTAAAAAAATGTGAAAGTGCAGACTATTACAAATATGGACTCAGAGGAAAATTCTTCTGCCAGTTTTATTCCAGAACACCTCCAAAAGATTATCAACGTCATCGAGAGCGGCGAAACACGGCACAAATGGAAGCTGGTCAGGAATGCAGTCAGCTTTACTTTGATAATTAACTTTCCCGCCAAAACAGACAAAGGACAGGGTCAAGGGAATCAGCCGCCATTGAAGAAACGAGCTTCTGGAGTGTTGGCGTATCAACATAAGGACAAGAAACAAAAAGCTTCTTCCGATGTTCGACCAGCTGACCACCCAAAGCCAAAGAAGAAGAAAACCCCATCTCGTGTGGCCAGGGATGGGAAACGGCGCAGGGAGTTCTGGAAACGTATGAAAGTTGCCAGACAGCTTAGAGCTGAGAACCTTGCCGCCCACTACGCCAGGCTACAAGAAACAAGGACGGTTGCCAGTCCACAATCTACTGCGGTCAGTCACTCGAGAATTCCAAGTGCCGTGTGGATCGTAACTCCCCGGAATCGAGGAGGATTGCCAGTCCGCAGTCACCAGTGGTCAGACATTCAGAGGAATCTGGGTGCTTGGATCGTACACCCTTAGTTTCAGAGTCTCACAGTCGTTTAACAATTGAAGGGCAAACCAAAATTCAATCGGATCTGTTAAACGAACTGGCTGCCGAGGAGGCAGAAACAGACAAATCAGTGAATCCTGATAGTGACGATTCTCAGTTCGAAACGTGTTTGTTCAATCGGATACCTGACAGTGAAAAAGACATTGAATCGCCAAAAAAGCTGTGCAAACTGTTTAGCAGAAGGAAACTTCCAAAAGTGTTCTGCATGCAAATATGTGAGATACTGTTCGAAGAAGTGCCAAGCAGAAGATTGGCCATCTCACAAACAGCTTTGTAAAGCTATCAGAACACTACCCCGTGTCGAAGAGTGCCTGTAGATAAACTTTTAATTCACAGACTTTTATTCACCGGAGCACCTTGTTTTAGTAGATATCACAGACTTTTATTCACTGGAACACAGTTATTTTATTCACGTTTTAGATAGACTTCACCAAGATAGTGACTTTGTATAGTGCAAAACTTTTATCCAAACAAATCCCCCCTTTTACCGGTTTTACCGGGTGCGCCGATAAGTCAACGGCGGAACTCTACGAAGCAACAACAACAACAACAACAACAACAATGGCGTTATCAATATCTTAAGGGTTCGCGTTATGTAACTCACGCCAGAATTAGGAGGAACCATTTTATGTTTGGGGACGGGATGAGATCCTTGTTAAGCTTTTGAGCGAATATGTCTATCAGCCACTATAAACAAGCTCAATTATTTCAGCTTTGACAGTGGTTGCGATTGCATAAACAATATAAGAACCTGTTACAGTGTCAGTCAGATTGCACGTTCACCGTACTAAAGCGTCTTAACATTCACGGCCACCTGAAAAATGTGCTTATACCAAGATTTTTTTATTTTGGACTCGCTTTCATGAAGCGATTTCGATTTCCAGGAATGTATAACGTATTGACAACAACACGGCGGAAGCTGGAATCTATTTATACCGGAAGTGACATATTTATTAAGGTAGTGATGACCAATAATTAAGCTTTAGAAAAGTATTAAGGTAGCAATAAACTAAAATACGTTACATCCTTCTTTTTCTGAGGATAAGAGATATACCTTATTTGAATGTTTATCAGTAACTTGGCTTTAAAATGCATAAATATAATAAAGTCTATGAAATGTCAATTGAAAGTTCAACACAGCACAACTATTTGCTATGTATGTATTGATCACTATATACTGACATGACTGACTTAAAATGTTTCAATTGTCTATTTCAGGTACCAGGCTTCAAGAAAGTACTTGTAAATGTGAAATTGCTTATTTCAACATATAAAATAAAACATGTATGAAAATATATATATGAAGTATGAATTATTTCTTCAGGACCACAGTCTTGTCTGTATCATCTCCCCTTCACCATAGTGATGGTTTCTCACTGGTATGTCTCCAGTATGGATAGGGTATTATGTGTTGTCTTCTTAGAGGAATATCTCCAGTATGAGTTTTCTCCAGTATGAATTTTGCACAAATTTCACAGATTTTGAATGATTTTCTATAATTTTCACACTTTATGAGAATAGTAACCTGCTTCCTCTAGATCCTGTTAAATCTATGCATGATTAAACTGCAAATTTAGAATTTTGTGATTTTCCAAATGCAAGAACAAAATTTTATGTACTTACAATTGGTACAATCTTGACTAAAAAAATAATCAAAATTTCAAACCAAAATAAAATTATGTTTGGAAGGTCAGAAGAAACAATTTGGTTACTACTTAGTAGTAAAACACTTTCACTGGATTTTACACAAATATTTCACATGTGTTCACTTTTCCGTCAAGAACGAAATCTCCGTACTTAGATGGTAATTTGACGGATCTACCCGACCTCGTGCGTTTCTCTGTACCATCGGAATTCGCTGATTCTAACTGACGAGCCGACACCGACTGACTCGACAATGTTGATCGATTCGACGACGACCCATGACTAGCCGACTGTGGACTAGCCTGTTGTTGAACTAACGCCTCGCCCGATGTTTGACCAGTTGACTGCTGATTACCGGTCAACTCCTGATAACCATTCGGTTGCTGATACTCGTTCGGTTGCTGATAACCGGTTGACTGCTGATAACCGGTTGACCCATAACCGGCTAATTGATGATTCCAGTATGAACCAGGGGTAACATCTGGTTCTCCTACTGGAAATTTCGCTCCTGTCTGCTTCAAATGACGTCTGGTTCTCCTCAGTTTTTTACCACCCAGCGTTTCTACAATGTATGACCGTGGGGTAGAGTGGTTTTTCACAACTGTTCCTGGCACAAATTTCTGTCCATATTTATCGATCATAACCGTGTCACCAGGATTCAGGTTTTTTAGCGATTTTCCAGCAAACTGTTTATTATAGTAATATTGCTGTTTGTTCTGTCTGTTTACATGACCTTTCTGCACTAAAGATGTATCAACAGCTGGTTTTAGTGCAGCTGCTGAAGCTGGTAAGTTCGATTTCAGTCGACGACCAAGATGTAACTGCGCTGGACTCAAGCCTATGTTTTCAAGCGGAGAATTCCTATAATCTAGCATTGCTTGATATGGGTTTTTGTTCTTTTTTATCATGTTTTTCACCGTTTGCACATATCGCTCAGTCTGTCCATTACTTTGGCTATAATGGGGCGAACTTGTTGTGTGTGTGAATTCATATTCCTTGGCAAAGTTCTTGAACTCCTCGCTCGAAAATTGTGGACCGTTATCTGTCACGAGTTCATCAATGTAACCAAACCTTGAAAATTGTTTTTTCAAGTAGCATATGACATTCCCAGATGTTAAATTGTCCAGTTTTTCAACTTCTGGCCACTTTGAATAGTAATCAATGGTCAGTAAATAATGTTTTCCTTTCAGTTCAAATAAATCTGCACCTACTTTGGCAGAAGGTCTGTTGGGTAATTCACTGGATATCATAGGTTCTCTCCTATTTCTGTTACTATTATGAATAGCACAAGTGTTACATTTAGAAACAGTATCTTCAATCTGAGACATCATACCAGGCCAATACATAAATTCACGTGCTCTGGTTTTACATTTTACCACGCCTAAGTGAGATTCATGTATAAGTTTGAGCATTTCTGATCTTAAAGTCTGTGGAATTATTAATTTCCATCCTTTAAACATCAAGTTATCAATACAGCTTATTTCATGTCTAAATGGCCAAAATATCTTAATTTCTTCTGGCACATCTACTTTCTGTTCTGGCCAACCATGTTCAACTATTGTTTTCAGAGTTTGTAATTGTCTATCTTTCAGAGTTTCTTCCTGATATTGCTTGTACTTTTCAGGTGATACTGGCAAGTGAGAGTTTAAGCTTATTTCATTCAATTCAACTTCAGGAACCAGAGTTTCTGATGTTTCTGACAAATTCAGCCTTGACAATGTATCTGATAAATATTGATTTCTACCAGGTTGATATTTCACTACAAAGTCATACTTCTGAAGTTGTAAGATGAATCTTCCCAATCTAGGTGGACATTCAGATAATGGTTTTCTGAAAATGTTCTCTAATGGCTTGTGATCACTCTCTACTATGAAATTTCTTCCATAAACAAAACTATGGAATTTCTGAGTTCCAAATACCACGGCCAGAGTTTCCTTTTCAATTACACTATATCTCTGTTGAGTAGAATTCAATGCTCTCGACGCGTATGCTATAGGTTTGCCTTTCTGGGTTATAACTGCACCTAACGCATAAGAACTTGCATCTACATTCAGAACCAGTTCCTCTTTCGGATCGTAAAATCCTAAAACTGGAGCTTCTATGGCTAGTTGTTTCAATCTCTGAAAGCTAGTCTCTTGTAATTCTTCCCAGTGCCATTCTATATCCTTCTCTAATAAAAGTCTTAATGGTGCACTGATTTCAGACATGTTTGGTAGGAATTTCTGTAAGTATGTGATGAATCCTAAGAAAGTTTGTAACTCTTTCTTATTTTCAGGTTTCTTCATGTCTCTAACAGCTCTGATTTTCTCCTCTGCAGGTTTTAAACCTTCACTACTCAAATTATGTCCTACATAGTCTATCTGATCCTTTCTGAATTCGCACTTACTTTCACTTAATTTGACATTATTTTGTCTAAGTTTATCTAGTGCTAATTTCAATCTCTTGTCATGCTCTTCTACTGTCGAACCCCAGACCAACAATCACTGCAACTCCTTCTATATCTTCTACAATTTCTGACATCCTCCTTTGATACATTTCTGGAATGGATTTTATTCCAAATGGTGCTCTGAGGAATCTGTACCGTCCAAAAGGAGTGTTGAAAGTTGTCAACTTAGAACTTTCTTCATCAAGTGACAGCTGCCAAAATCCCGAGGTTGCGTCAAGTTTTGAGAATACTTTTGCATTTGGCATTTCCGCTACCACCTCTTCTATGGTCTTCATAGGGTAGTGTTCACGTAGAATAGCATTATTTAAGTCTCTTGGGTCAATACAGATGCGTATTTGCCCATTTGGTTTTACAACAGTAACCATACTGTTGACCCATGGAGTTGGTTCTTTTTGCCTTTTTATAACACCTAGTTTCTCCATTCTAGATAATTCTTCCTTTACTCTATATTTCAAAGAAATTGGCACCTTTCTAGGGGGGTGTACTTTAGGTGGAATAGAACTGTCTATTTTAATAGTATGAGTACCTGGCATACATCCTAAACCTTCAAATAAGTCATGATAATTTGATTCTATGCCATGAATTCTTTTGATCAAACCTAAGTTTTCACATGATTCAGCTCCTATCACTGAAATTGAATCAGTTTCAACTACATAGAAGTCAATATTCATAATTTTGTCTTTAACTGTCACTGGAAGATTGATTAAACCTTCTGATGGAATTCTATGACCCGAGAATGATTTTAACTTAGCTGTGGCCTTTCTCAATGGACCTTTGATATTCAATTTTGAAAAGTCTGATTTTGAAATTACATTACACCTGGCTCCTGTGTCTAATTGGAAATTTATTTGCTTATCACCAATAGTCATAGTTTCTATAAATGAGTCAGAGTTTGTTTCACTTGAAGTTGAACCCAGAGAACCTACATACAAGTTATCAAAATCTAAGTCACTGTCAGATTCTTCATGTAACTCATGTACTTGTTTGTCTTTTTTCATATTTGTTTTGCACATAGCAGCGAAATGATTTAGTCTGTTACATTTTCTGCAGGTCTTTCCAAAAGCTGGACATTTCTGGAACTTATGTAAATTGCCACATCTTTTGCAAATGTTAGGACTAGGACTTGTCTTTGGAATAGCTCCTTTTGATTTATCATGGGGTTTCTGTCTATGTACAAATTTATGTGGGGTTTTACTCTGTTGTGGGGCTTTTTTGTTAATTAAGTGTACATTCGGATCTTCTCCGGTGTTCATAGTTTTCAACTGTGACTGTTCTATTTCAAAAGTTCTTGCAATTTCTATCGCCCTTTTCAAGGTTAACGCTTCCCCTTCCTTAATGAGGTTTTCCCGTACTTTTTTGTGTTTTGTGCCGAACACAATTTTGTCACGGACCATCTCATCCTGTACCTCTGCGGTGTAACCACAATCTTTGGCCAATACTTTGAGCTCTGTGATAAATTGTTCACATGTCTCTGATTCACCTTGCTTCTTGCAATGGAATTTATAACGATTAAAGACCTTGTTTGATTTGGGTTTGACATATTCACCAAACTTTTTCAACAGGGATTCAGTGGATTGTTTTTCATCCGCAGTCAATCCCAATGTTGTGTAAACATCACGGCCTTTCTCCCCCAGCCAAATCATTAAATATGCACATTGTTCCTCCTCGGGTTTCTCTTTGAGAGGTCCCTGGAACATGAAACTACAATGGGTCTCGAACGTTTTCCAGGCCCCGGGTAAGTCATTGCTTTCCCAGTTCAGGTTGGGCATCGCTCCTGCTAACGACTCCATCATGAAAGATTAATGTCTAATTTAGCTTTGTGCCGCAACAATTCTCTCGGATGGCTGGTATTTATGGGCTAATTTCAAGGATTTTCTTCCTGACACCATATAACGTATTGACAACAACACGGCGGAAGCTGGAATCTATTTATACCGGAAGTGACATATTTATTAAGGTAGTGATGACCAATAATTAAGCTTTAGAAAAGTATTAAGGTAGCAATAAACTAAAATACGTTACAGAATGTACGTACTGGTTATATATATTTGTGGGTCGAATCGGACAATGTCCGGTGCATAAGTATTCAAAATGTAGGGCAAACTTGTGAATCTGGCCGAAACTGTTATATCAAAACAGCTACGTATCGAGACTTTGAACATCAAAAACTAGTTTGCTATTGCATCTTCGCCACTCTAGTTTTGCTTTCTACTAGCGTTTGTAAATTCTCTTGAGACTGCACATCAAGATTTTATTCAAAATCAAAAGATAAAACAGTAATCATGCAATTTACCTGTTCACCTGTCTACTCCATTTCTTTGTTTACATTCAATTTTTCACAACCACTACCGGAACCTGCTTATACCTGGACGACACCAGATTATAGAGGCTTAGAGAATAGACCCCGTGATGATGTAGGGCTTTCAATATAATGAACTTTGGTAACTTAAAGGTTAACAGACAATTGCATAATTTTGGGTGCGTTCCTTTACCGGAATGGACCGGAATGGACATAATTACCGGAATGGAC